>QRFB01016337.1:0-22203 GCA_008931105.1 Oenanthe javanica | reverse complement strand
GGAAAACAAAAAGGGTTTCACCTATCCATCTTGTTCTCTTGAATATTCGACCTTTTTGATAAGCGAAAAATTCGATCCTCGTGAATTTTCTGATCAAATTTCCACCAAACTTTTCCANGAATTTTCTGATCAAATTTCCACCAAACTTTTCCAGCAAACTCGTGGTGACTTGTGGTAACCTTTGCTTATTAATTAAAGAGAATCTCTTAAGACCTTTCATTCGAGCCTTAACCGGCCAAGTACTTCTACTTTTCATATCCGACAATCAAAGTGCCTAAAAAGGAATTTTGAATTTTGACTTGCACTCTCTAGTGTTAGTTTAATATTCCTCTTTTTGCTTCCTTTCGGTATTTGATCTTTTTATTACATGTACACGTTTTAGTGGATTGTGTAATAACATCCTAAGCTTATATTCTAGATTTGGATTAAATTCAAACAAGCTCTTTATTATTGACATTGAGTCATTATAATCTTGACTAGAATTTTATCCGTGCATAACATGTTCTAATTTGAACAAGTTCTAGATCAAAACTTAACTAGCATATTAGTAGCTTTCGAAGTCTCTGAAGTGCAAGTAATTTAACATTACCGTTTAGCTATCTAGCAAAAGGAGCGGTTATTAATAGTCACATTGTTTAGCACGAAAGTGTTAAAAGTGACTAGACTTTTTATATATTCATCAAGAATATATAAATAGAATATATATATACCAAACCATCAAATTTATATCCGGTCATATATATTAATATTCTAATTTGAACTTAAGTTATATTCATCTTTATTGCTTAATTGCTTTAAATATAACTTGTGTGAATTGTTGCATTAATATTCTTACTTGTTAGACTTGTTAAAATATTATTGTTGTTACATCGGCATAGAACCGTAACATTCTTGACCAAAACTCTTTCTTTGTTTGAAAGATAATTTTTGTAGATATTGTATTTTACACTTACGTGAGGTGAAATGACGTGAGGTGATCCTTGTTCTAAGACCCAAGTCTTAGGTATTCTAATGGGGAGTTAGTTGCCTTTGCGCCGTGAGAAAAAGGAAAGACCCAAGACCCAATCTAAGATCCAAGACCGTAATCTGTTAGAAGTACAAATACTACACCAAGGGCTACAATGACTTTGAGGAGATAACGGGGAGTTATTGTCCGAGAAAGTCTTGTAGGGTTTTGTAGATTTATTTTGAGAAAGTAACAGGGAGTTACGTTTCAAGATAAATATTTATATGTTATAAATGTTTCTCCGCCTACACTAAGGAGTGTGTTTAAGTAACAAAATCTCGAGACCGGGGAGGTGCTCGGGGACTAGACTAATGGGGCATATATATTTAGTTAAAAATATATAAGTGGTCCTAAACAGGATAAAAATCCTTATGTGGTATTCTATTTCCCTTACTCTTTACTTTCCGTACTTAAAAATTGAGTTAAAAAGGGTTGCATTTTTTAAGAGGTAAAGAAATATTTTTAAATGGCAGTAATATTTTTCAAAGGGTAATTAAGTTATTCAACCCCCTTCTATCTTAATTAAATCATTACTATCCATTATTAGGGACCTATCAAGCCTACACCTAGGAGTGATAAGGATGAGAAGAAAGAAAAGAAGAAGGATGATAAAGACAAGAAGGATAATGATAATGGAAAAGAAAAGAAATATGAAAGAAAGAAGGAATATTCAAGAGATTTAATATACCTATCAAATCTTAGGATACTAATTCAGCTGCCACAATTTCTGAAACTGCTCAACAATAAATTCCCAACAAATCCAAATCTCCAAAAAGACATCTAGTCAAAGTAACTGCAAATGAAGTGATATGGAAGGAAGTGAAGAAAGATCAATTCTCAAAACTCAAGTCATTTCAACATGTCAAGATCAACTCAGTGTCAAAAGTGAAGTTTAAGAAATCTACTAGTTTAATGCTAGTGAGATATCCAAAATAGAGAAATCAAATCAATACTTCTGACAAAGGACTTGGCATCAATCGAATTCAAATGAAAGAAGTATATGACAAACGAAAAATTAAGCAAATGATTACAGATAGAATCACAAAGGCTGAACTTAGGGATAGAAATATGTTTGTTACAAATGTTGATGGTGAAGAAAGAGAGTTTTGCTATGATGTCTCATCTGTCACCACTCACCAACTTAAGAGAGTTTTTAGCATTATTGACAAAAAGAGTATGGTGAACAAACTCAAAATGATGAAGATAGATGGGCATCTGGTCAAGAAATATCAACAGAAGCTTGACAAGATTGTTGATAGAAAAAAAATGGTTGAGTAAAAGAGGATTGAAGAGGAAGAGATTGAAAGAAAATCAGAAGATCTAAGGAGAGAAAGAAAGTGTAGAATATTCTCAGACCCTGACAGAATTGAGATCAAAATTATACCGGCAGAACAATCAAAGTTAGACTCAAGTTTGTTATGGACTATCCTCAAAAAACTCTTCATATTGTTGCTGATCATCTTAAAGGCTCCATTCTGATTGAAGAAATAATTGTGAGGCAAGAATGCCTCAATGTCATAGCTCAAATCAACAAGAGAAGCAAAGAACAAAACTAGGAAGGCTTGATATTTTGTTTAAATTTTTCAAATTATCTTTTCTCAAATTGGGGGAGATTATTGGATATAGACAAGCCTACCTATTTTAAGGGTTATTACTTGTGTTGATGTAATATTTTAGCACTTCTTGTATGGGATTGTGACTTAGAATATTATTCTGTAAATTTGCAGATAGAAGTTTTTCTCTACTATAATTCCAGTTGTAAATAAGGATCACAACAATACATACTCTGATATAAGATTCAAGTGAAAATGGATCATGCAATCAGAATGAACAAAGCCTCTTCAAAATAAGAAATTCAAGTTAGAATGAACAAAGCCTCTTCAGAATGAACAAAGCCTCTTCAAAATAAGATTCAAGGCAAAAGTACAATCGAAAAGTCAATCTAGTTGGGAAGTCTGAAATGGAACTGGTCGAGAAGTCTCGATAGTGTGAACAACAAAGCTCATATGAATCATTCAAGAAGTCAAAAGCTACTTCAATCGATAAGTAATTTATGTAAAGAAGTCTCAATGTCGAGAAGTGAATTAATCAACTGATCAAGAAGTCCAGAAATATCATATCGAGAAGTTAGCTATTGAAGTGATCGAGAAGTCAAAGCATGAGTCTAATAGAGAAGTCAATAGGAGTAATCTAATCGAGAAGTCTCAAACTATGCTGCTAACTATGATACTACTAACTATGCTGCTACAATTACGGTGTACGGTGTAACTGTTATTACTTTATGTCTTACACACATGTATATATATAGAACGAGAAGAAAAATATCTACACTTATTTATATATTGGACGATAAGACACATGTAGCCCTCACTTAATAAAAACTAATTAAAAGTCAAAACGAATAACATCCATTATATTAGACTGAAATGGTTGATTCGGTCTCTAGGGTCTCCACCAAAATAATGGTCTTCACTGAACTTTTCTCTACATATATATTCTTTTTTATTATCAGTATATAATTTTTATCCTCTCTCTCCTATCTTTCTAGCTTATCCAGATCTTTCTTCTCTCTTATCTTCCTCACCATCGTTGTAAATCACACTACCAATCTAATTTCTCATCTTCTCTCATCCAACCACTCACTCTCTCTCTCTCTCTCTCAATCTATACTTTTCCTCACCCACCCACCTATACATATATATACATACAAACTCGTATGTATACATCACTCTCATAAATAATAACTACTTTGAATTTCAGCATTATTTATCATGAATTCTAGCTCCAGATCAATTTAATGCCTCTCAATGGTGATTGTGTCATAGAGGTTTTGGTGAACGATGTTATTTTATTTTGATTTTTTGAATTATGATAATAAGAAATGATAATTTGAGGTAGTATTTTTCATCGAATATGATGATTGTTGTTGGTGAAAGTGAAGGCAGTGGACGGAGTGGATCGGAGGTTGAAAATAGTGATGCACGAGACAATGGTATAATGGTGAATAACAATATGTGAATCACTGTTTTTTTTAATTTTTATAATATAAACTAGTGATTTTAATAATACATAATAGTAATTTTTATAATATAAATCTGTGATCGGTGATTCGAGATTATATTTGGTAATTTATTATATAATGATTCTTATTATGAATAGTGGTTTATGGTTGTAGATTGTAGAAATTGATGGTAGAAATGAGAAAAAGTAAAAAAAATGATATGAAAGAGGGGGAGAGAGAATGGATACAAAATTTAATATGAGAGTGCTTATCCCTCTCTGATGAAAAACGTTGAAAAAAATTAAAAAAATAGCTTTAGTTTTTAGTTTGTATGCTAAGTTAGTTTCTACTGGGGCAGCATCATATATTATATTTAGAGAGAGTGACGCTCTAGGGACACTTTATATAGAGATTCACAGAGAATTATTTGATTCTAACATAGAATCTGATAAATAATTTTAAAATTAATCATATTTATGATTAATAACGAAATTTTTTTGATTGTAATATAACATACAAATCATGTATAAGCTTTAAAAATAATTTAATATTTAAAAATTAAGAGAAAAAAATAATTTTTAATTTGATTCTACTATAGAATACTGTTCTGAGGAATATGATTATGTTGTAAAATCATTTTACTATTTGTTCATTATTAAAATTCTGGTGATTTAAATTTTAATTTGAAGATTCTGTCTAGGATCAATTCTTATTATAAGATGGTCCCACATACCAAATATTTATAAGTATTTGTATATATATTTAACAAAAAATATATTTCGAAAATCAAATTTTCATAATTACCATTCGATTTAGGTCTTCAAATGAGCCAATAAAAATATATAGCCAAATATAAATATAGTAAAAGGCATAAGATTCATAAGAAGATTATAATAAAATACGAAGTGCCGAGAAATCCCTATACATATGATGTTGAATCTTTAAGCACAAATTCTTTTTTTTCTTTTTTTGTAAATTCCTCTTTTTTCTCCTCTTGGTCAATATAGATGTACACTGCACACATATGTGATATACGTGTAATATATATGAGATGATATCAAATATAATCGATTATTCTAAAAACTAGTTAACATAGGTTTATATATTTTTTAAGATAATTTTTCAACTAAAAATGTACAGGGTTTATATTGATTATAAGTGAAAATTTTCTCCAAAAAATCTGGAATTGATTATAGGTGAACTCCCGAGCATGTGATGATTGAGTAGTGAAAATTCTGATGCTACCACTACGCCATAGATGGCCTGATGCAACACTGCCATTCTGTTACATTTGACCCATTTTACGTTGCATTAGGCCTAATGCAACGCGATTTTGCCATTGCATCTGCGAGCGCTGCATTTGCTATCTAATGCAACGTGTTAGTTTTCAAATGTAACAGTAAGAAAAGTGTTGCATTAAGGCCCTAATGCAACGCTTTATTGGGCAAAGGTAACAGTAGATTGCGTTGCATTAGTTTTCAAAAAAATTGATTAAATGGGGTCAAAAGGTGGGACCCACAACTGCCATGTCAGCAATTGGGCCCCAACATCCATGTCAGCAGTGCACGTCAGCAGTGCCACATCAGCACTGCCATGTCATCAGTGGGCCCCACTCAGCAGTGACACATCAGAATTGCCACGTTAGGAATAATATATTTAAATCAGTAACTGTAATGACAAGAGAAAATATAGAAGTTTTAGCTCTAACAAACGGTTTTTCGCATACACTGATAGAATCTATAAACAGCTGAGTCGCCAAGTCTTACTAGATATCAGACACAGAATATATATTCTTTGANCTTGGAAGGATTTAGGCTTAAAGACCTGTTTTAAAGACAAACTACAAGAAAATTCGTATTTATTGGGCTGCACGCCCTACATCCATTGTGTGGGCCATATCTTGAGTTCCAGGAAAAAGAATTAGACGATTTTACAGCCCACACAAATCTTATGAAATTTTCTTTAATTCTGAAGGGGCCAACAAGCAGAATCCAACTATAGCAGCACATGAACTAGACAAAAAAGACAGCTACAAATTTTAATTGAATAATCTAATTCAATTAAGGAAACCCTTTTGTAATTGTTTTAAAGCATTAAAATACTTTTTATATTAGAGACATATAGGGACATATCTGATTATTATGTATTATTAGACATATCATTATTATGAGATTAGAGTATTTTTGGTATTAGGGTTTTATATACAGAGAGAAACACCATGACTCTTCTATCTAGTGACAGGATTGAAGTTTGAAGGTTTTGTTCTTTGAATTTTTTATTTATTCTTATTAGTTTAATTATGTTTCTTTTTGTTTTTAGTTGTTTTACTTGTTTAATTATTAGCGAGTAGTAGTTTCTAGGGCTCAAGGGGAAGCCATGTTTGCACTATAATATTGACATGATTTTTATAGTGGTTTGATGGGTTATATGTAATTCAAATTGATATGTTCTAATTATTGATTTATGTAATCGCCCGATATCATGAATTGATTCTATTCAATATGGGTATGATCGAGAGATATACTTACTAGAGGAACATATACAAATAGCAGAACTGAATTTGAGTGCGAGAGTATCATTGGATTTCTGAAAGCGTTAATACTCGAGAAAGATTAACACTGCTCTAATTACCTGATTAATTGAAATACTAAAAGTTGTTAATTTTGTAAACATGTTTCGAGAGTGTTAATACTTGAGAGAGATTGACAAACTCTAGTTATATGACCACTTTTAATACTTTAGCTTGGAGACCAGTAATTGTGTAAGAATTGTGGACCTGATTGCCCTAGGTTTTTAATATATTATTAGTTTTATTTAATTAGTGTTAGTTTAGTTAATTAATATTCCTATATATCTGTTTTGTTCGTGAAACAATCTGTGATAATTGAATTGAAATCCATAAAACCTGTCTCCTTGTGGATATGACCCGTTTACCATTCTCTGCTAACAACAGACACCGTGCACTTGCGGTCATATATAAATAAAACACATCACACAGGTAGAATGAGAACACGAAAGTTGGTGGTATTATCCCATAATATACATAATTCTAGAAGCGGGGAGAAGAAACTAGTCGGTATTAGATCATAATGGTTAGAGAGGTACGATATTAACCTATGAGCTATTTGTTAAGACCTGAAAAGGGCGTCAGATGTTTAAGTGGGGGAGTTTGTAAAACCCTAGTCTCACATCGAGACATATGAAGACTTTTTTCAGTATAGAAGATCGAGTAATACTGCCAAGTGTATCAAAAAACCATAATCTTTTGGGAGTATGTGGTAGGCATCTGAATCACCCAATTCGTTACAATTGGGTCAATATACTTTGGACTTATATGTGACAGATATTCAGATTTAACCGGGTTTTGAAAAGGACTCGGGTTATCACAAAAACACTTGAGCATGGCTAACTTTTATGTTTAATTTATGGCATTTGTTCTTATTTTAATCACACTCATCAATTTATTACACAACGGATAAAATGTTACTTAGATTTATATATAAGCACTTCTTAGTATCTAAAATGAAAAAGAATATGATAAGGAAAGTATGTTACACCTTACTCGCGAGTTTTAAAAAGAGAGGAAAGTAAGTGAAAGGTGAGTAAAGTAGTTTTACTTTGACTCTTATTTGTGCTCCCGAATTCGAATTTTTAATAAGGAAGAAAGAAAGTGAAAGGGGACTTATATTAGACATTATTTCACTCCAAAATTGGGATTAAAGTACATGAATACAAATACAAGAGGATGTAAATGTTTCCCGTTCCACAATATTTGAAGGTAGGAAAGTACATGAATATAAATTTTTACGCCCCGTTCCACAATATTTGAAGGTAGGAAAGTACATGAATACAAATACAAGAGGATGTAAACTTAAAGGAATGTAAATATTTTTACTCATTTGCTCCCGAATTTCAAAAAATAACCTGATATTAAGTTCATTCATTTATTCACAATTTTGAAGGAAAGCACATAATATCATTTTATCCTTATATTTAAAAAGTGATAATTTAGGTAGTAACATCTTCTTAAATTTCCTCAATCACTTGATTTGCTTATTCTGCGCTAACAAAATACAGAAGGCATGTAACTTGAACTGTATTACCAATATTCAATAATTGTTGTGTTTATTTTTTGATAGAATATATATATATATATATATTCATATATATTCTATATGATTTTTATTTCATATTTATCGTATTTTTCTTTAATTGGATATATACTTAATAGATTTAAATGTTTTATTATAAAAAAGAGGAAATTTTTAAAATTAGAAGAATTTGGGCTTAAAAAGCTATTTTTGAGTCAAAATAGAAAAAATATTGTATTTATTGGGCTACACATGCTGTTCGAGCCATATCTCGAGTTCCAGAAGTCAGAATTGGACGATTCTATACCCCATGTGAAGATTATGAAATTCTCTTTAATTTAGAGATAGTCGAATGAGTAAAAGCCAACAGGATCAGTCCAGAAAATGAGGAGTAAAGACAGCTACGAATTTTACATTTAAAATTTTGTTCGGTTTAGGAAACCTATTTATATTTATTTTAAGGCATTAAAATACATTTTATATAAAAGTCATATATATACATATTAGATATTATGTATTATATTATTAGTATTTGGGTGATAAAGAGATGGAGGGAGGCCACTTTTCCATGTGACAAGGAGAATTGAAAGTTTTCTTATCCAAATCTTTTCTTTATTCTTATTAGTTGAATGATGTTCCTTTATTGTCTTAGTTGTTTTACCTGTTTAATAATTAGCAAGGAGATGTTATTATTTGCCCATGCACTAAAAATGAGTTTGTAGAAGGGGGGTCGAATACAAACTCAAGAACTTTTCCATTAAAAGTAGTGTTTAAAAATTACTAGTGGATTGATTTTTCCATTAGTGAATTAATTTGCTTTCAAATAAGCTTGGTCTAAAAACTAAGCTTCTTACAAGAATATATGAAGAACTCATAAAGCACTTACAATATTTTCTATCTTCTAAGATGCTTTCTTACTTGTGTATGTTCAACACTTATCCTAGTTACAATGTACTACTCAAATATATATACCAGTACATTTTTCTACATTTCTATTCATGTCAACTAATAAAGAACAAATTACATTTTACAATATTTGCACTAAAATAGAATGTAGTTTCTTTCATAATCTTCATAGGCCTTGGCCTTTTTCTAGAAAAGTTCTTGTCCTGTTCGTTTCTTTGAAGATTGAGTTTCTTGAAACTCTTCACAGTTCTGACACATACTGTTTTCCATTGATCTAAACTGCTGCAAAGACTCCAGCCATATTGTCTTTAACTATTTTGGGGAATCTTGATCAATTAATAATAGTTGTGAAGCTTATTAATTGATACATATTTGTTTACCCATCGACATATGGGTTATCCAATGATCAATTGATATATGAATGGATATTTGNAATCTTGATCAATTAATAATAGTTGTGAAGCTTATTAATTGATACATCTTTGTTTATCCATCGACATATGGGTTATCCAATGATCAATTGATATATGAATGGATATTTGAATATCCATCGATTGGTTTTATCCGTTGATTTCTTTGATATGTTTAACCATTAATGAAGATCCATTGATTGACATCCATTGACATCTGTCAATCACTTAATATATGAGAATTCTGACTTAGAATATTTATACTTGATCAACAATCCTTCATATCCGTTGATGAGCTATCAATCGAACCCAATAAATATCAGTTGATTAATTTGTTACACATTCATCAATTGGTACAATCAACTGATAATACAAAGTCTTATAGATTGACTGCTACAAACCAACTTATCAGCTTATTACAATTGCCTTCAACTGATAAATGACTACCTAATCAATGAATATTTATATTTCTTATATCCATTGATTAGTTACATTTGTTAACATCAAATTTATGATTCTAAGAATAATGTTATCATCAAAGTACATGATTCCTAATAGAAGTCATGTTTGCACTATAATATTGGCATGATTTTCACAGTAGTTTGATTGATTATGGTTAATTCTACTTGATTATGTTTTACTGTTTAATTTGTGTAATCGGCCGATATAATGAATTAATTCTATGCAAATAAGGGTATAGATTGAAATACTTACTAGATGCACACATACGATTAGAAGAATTGAATTTGAGTGTGATAGTATCATTGGATTTCTGAGGGCGTTAGTGTTCGAGAGAGATTAACACTACTCTAATTACCTGAGACTAATTGACTTACTAAAAATTATTATTTGTGTAAGTATGTTTCGAGAGTGTTAATACTTGAGAGAGATTGACAAACTCTAGTTACATGACCACTTTAATTATTTTAGCTTAGAAGCAAATTATTGTGTAAGTATGGTAGACCTGATTGCCCTAGCTTTTGATATATTAATTTAGTCTATTTAATTAGTATTAATTTAATTTTAATCATTAGTTAATTAATACCCTCATATACTTGTTTGTTCTTGTGTGATAATTAACTTGAAATCGATAAATTTGTCTCCCTGTGATGACCCACTTACCAATCTCTAACAAGAGACATCGTGCCCTTGCTGTCAAAGAAAGAATAAAACACATTAATTTGTTCTAACAAAATAAAGAAGTGTAGTTTGTAAATCTCATGACTCTTGTTTAAAAAATTGTTACAATAAGAATCAATATTTATTAAGGGTCCGGCCGAGTCCCCAACTATAGTCGAGGTAGGATAGTGGTAATAGTCAACTGGTTGCATGATGGAAAATTGGGATTGCTCAATAACTTAGTTGTGTCTCGCAATCTTCTCTCCGTGAAGAAACCGGGTTTTGTAGGATGGGGAAGTGTCATCTTGCTGCTTAGCATTAGAACTACCTGGGACATAACTGGCCTGTCGGTAGGATCTTCTTGAACGCACAATAGTCCAATTTGGATAACTCGAAACACCTGCATTTGGTTACTTGATTCCATGATCACCTCATCGATTAGTCCTAAAAGCTTGTCTTCATTGTAACTCTTCCATGCCTAGAAGTTCGATATTAAGTTGTCAGTAGTAGGTAAACCTACAGCAAAAAAACGCTATGATAATTCATGCTTACTTACATGGCCAAGTAGGTTTAAGCTGTGATCTGGATGACTGAATAATCTGTTTTTCTTTCCACTCACTATCTCTATAACTAAAACACCAAAGCTATACACATCGGATTTAACAGAATACTGTCCATCAATAGCATACTCAGGGGACATGTAACCGCTACAGGAGATCAAATAATTAAAAATATATCAGTTGTTGTGCACCAGAAGACACAATAACTTGAAGAGCCTTAGAATGACTTACTATGTCCCAACGATTCTTGATGTATTTGCTTCGGTTTGACTTCCTTCAAAGCATCTTGCCATACCAAAGTCTGAAATCTTTGGATTCATATCATGATCAAGTAAAATGTTACTGGCTTTGAGATCTCTATGAATGATTCGTAACTTTGAATCTTGATGAAGATATAGAAGTCCTCTAGCAATGCCATTTATTATGTCGTATCGTTTCATCCAGTCCATTGACTTTCTTAGTTTTTCATCTATAAATTTGTCATCAGGTTAATCATAATTTTCTTTTACATGAAGATATGCATATCAATTCCTCAATAAATTAATATTAATTATTTAATTAGCATTTATCTTTTGTGATAAATAACCAGTATGTTCAGGCAAGGATGTACCAAAAAGAACTGAATCTAAACTTTTGTTTGCCATATATTCGTAAATCAAGATTCTTTCTCCTTTCTCTGTGCAACAGCCTAGAAGTGTCACAAGATTTCTGTGCTGAAGTTTTCCAATACATGAAACTTCATTTATAAATTCATCTAGTCCTTGACAAGAATTTTTTGAAAGCCTTTTGACAGCTATCTCCTGTCCATTAAACATGCCCTGAAAGTAATCACTTAATTTTATCATGCTGATTCAACATATTGTATGCCAGCTAGTGTATAATTATTAAAACCATATACAGGAAGACAATGTTATATTTATACTTGTAATGAATTTTTTGCGTATAATCTATATGGACATGCTGCATATATGTATAATCACCTTGTAGACAGGTCCGAAGCCACCCTCTCCAAGCTTCTTGTCTTGGGAAAAGTTATCTGTGGTATTTGCAATACTTTTGAAGTCAACTAATGGAAAATCCCAATCTTCAGGCTTAATTTTGTTGAGGGCAACAAATTTTGAACTTGATTTCCATTTTTCTGCAAAGTTTGAAGTAAAATTTAGTGCAAAACTGATAACTATTGAAATGCCTGCAAGGCTGCAATATATTTCAGAACTGGAATTCGTATGTCAGGTCAGTATTAATTTTCATTTTAGACATTCAGTTTCCTCTTATTTCAAGACTATAAAATCAGGCTATCCATATCATCACAACATACAAGATATCATTTCAATAATTAATTTACCTACTCTCTTCTGCTTTCTGTTCCTTAATAAATAGAGAAATATTAGAGAAAGTACTACTACTGCTGGTACTACGGGAATTATAGTGATCCATATATGCCTCTTTGTTCTGGATCTCCAGATATCAACTGCATTGACACAAATGAAGAACTAAAAACTGTTCGAGGAAAACAAAAATATGAGGTAGTATCTCTATATGTCACATGATTAAATGTTTTGGAAGTTCAATACCTGGAAATTTTAGGCTACCTAACTCAGATTCCGGCATTCTTACATAAATATCTTGTCCATCTTCTGAGTAGCCTTTAATATCAATAAGATCATTGAACCATAATATGCATCCACTTCCGCCATTTCTAATATCTGCATTGGCATAAGCAGTACAAGAGCAATTCTCTAGACATAACCTCCCACATTCTGCAAGGCCTATTCTCATATCATACCATGACTCCCGTGTGTCTGGCAACTTGACTCCAGGATATTTCAAAAAACCTGTTTCTGTCTTACAGTCTAGTTCTTTTTCACGAACACATCCACTAGACCAATCTACTCGTCTCCACTTCTCTGGGAATTTAGGAACAAATCCTCTCAAACATTCACATCTTGGCGAGCTGTTAATATTGCAAATACCATAGGCACCACATAATCCATAATGATCACAGTCACCGACCTTTAGGGTCATATAAACTATCCAAACTCGATTGTGATAGTTCCATACAAGAATCTTCAACTCCCCAGTTGGAGTCCATGTGAACCTTATTACAGCAGAAGTTCTATTGATGAGATCAAACTTATAATAGATTTCCTTCTCATTGGCAACAAATTCGTCTATATATATTCCATTTGGATTACTTTTCGGATTGCAGCTAAATTGGCAACCATTCCATGGTCCAGTTCTTACCCATGTGGCAGAACCTTTTGCCAGAAAAAACTGCGGAAAACCATTAGCATTAAGTCTGTCAGTGAAAATCCCTGTAGATGGATCATCAACACTTTTCCATGTTGTGATATACCTGTCTAGGCCAGTCACCAAGTCTAATCCAAGCTTCATGCCAGGTAGCAAATTATCTCCAGGATAATCAAAACTCTGCCAAATAAAATGTTCTCCCGTGTTAATATCATGATCTTTGTCCCTTAACACCAAATTCCCTGAATCTAATAGCTGTGCAAAAGGATTCTTCATAGATATAGACATATTTGTTGACCATATTATTTCATCATCTGCTTGCAATGTGATTCCCTTGTTATTTACCCTTACAACACCTACAGTATTAATCACAGGATTATCCCTGTTAGCAACCCATACAACCGTCCCGCTGGATATTTTCTTGTACCAGATACCCAGATACCGATTTGTAGACCTACCGGGGCTGAAAAATCCAAGTTCAAATTCCCCGCCAACTGATGTAATGGTGTCACCATCCCTGATGGTTTCCTGTTCTCTAATGGTGTCTACTGCTTTGGAGTTTATCAGGGTAGATGATATAGTGGAGAAGATCAACAAAATGATAGTAATTACATCCATTGTATCGCTCAGGCATCATTGCTAGTGATTGCTAAATGTATCTATGTAGAGTTGTAGACTAGTTCTTGCTACATTATAAATTATAATATAAGGTAATCTTGACTAAGAAGAATGGTTTGGTAAAATTAGGTACACCACGTTTCACTTCCTTATACGAAAGCATGTTTATTCATCTCTATGAACAAAAATGTCAAAGTAAGTTTGGATCAAGCTAAAAAAGATTTGAACGCTTTGATTTTCATACAGGTTGCCGTTTGAAAATTATATATATTCCTTGACAATTTTTTAGGGTACTGACCAATTGTAAAAAAATTAATATTTACACACTTTTGCTTTTAAGTTGTCTTACAAGTCACATCCGTACAAGGTCATAGGCAAAGTTTTGATCATTTGAACATTGTTTTTGAAACGCAGCAAGCATTCCAATAACTTAAACTTATATTCAAATTTCTATAAGAACAAGTATAGATAAAATATCTGCAGTAGTTTGTGACTTACCAATGTGCAATAACTAAGAAAACATGTAGTCCAAATTGTAAAAGCTTAATGCCAACATGGAGATTCCAAAGGGTAACAGTGCTTCTGTAGGTCACACAAGGCACGATGGAAAGGTTTTGGCTCACTTTGAACATCTGTCCAACACATTATAAATATCTTGCCTGATCAATAGGGTGGCGAAAACAATTTAAATTTGTCGTTGTCCCACTCTATGTTGTTAGGTCTTTCTGTTCCTTGAGGATGGTGGTCACCTAGTTTGAGACATCTGGTCTCAACACCTCCTTTTTAACTAATGCAGCATTTCCCAAAAGCAAAAATAGATATGAAGCTAAATAAAAGAGGTAACTTACTAATGATTTTGAAGCTTTTGCACTGAGGGATCCATCTATCTTCTTCAATAGAGATCTTACGCCCATTACCTACTCGCCATCTTGTAACAGATTCCAAAACTTTACGAACCTCCAAAATATCATCACGTAGAAGACGGGCGACTTCNAAGCTAAATAAAAGAGGTAACTTACTAATGATTTTGAAGCTTTTGCACTGAGGGATCCATCTATCTTCTTCAATACAGATCTTACGCCCATTACCTACTCGCCATCTTGTAACAGATTCCAAAACTTTACGAACCTCCAAAATATCATCACGTAAAAGACGGGCGACTTTNCGTAGAAGACGGGCGACTTCGTAGTAAAGCTTCAAAACATGAGCAATTACGAAAATATCTTTTAAACTTTGTATAACGAGTCAGTACACTGTACAGTATAAGCCTCCATCCTTGTTTAGCTAGTATATGTTGGAAAATGTGGGTAGAAGCCTCACATTGTGAAATCATTTTGAGCCTAAGCTCGAGTACTTCTTGGTTCCGTGCGCGCAACAAGTTATGGTTGGAGTATGTTCTACTCCGTGAGAGCTTTGCAACGCATATTGAATTATTCAAAATGATCAAGGTATGTATGAGATATGATGATCTAAGGTTGGTTCCTTGAAAGTAGAAAATTATGAATGTAAACTTGAATACCACATAGAATTGGAAAAGTGGTTTCCATGACTTTACACAGTAGAACCCTTATCTAATGTTTAAATTGTCTGGTAATTCTCCACAACCCACTTGCGCTGGGCTTTCCACTCCGGCAATTTAAAACAGGACATCACATAAATTGGTATTGCTAAACCAAGCCAGTTTCAAGAACACTTTACCGGCTTTTGAAAGAGGTTTCTCTCTCTGAAGTCTAACCATTAAGTTTTTTTTTTGCATCCTCTCCCTTAAGTATGCAAAAACTTCTTTTCTTGATTTACCCACCATATCAAATCTGCACTANTCCGGCAATTTAAAACAGGACATCACATAAATTGGTATTGCTAAACCAAGCCAGTTTCAAGAACTCTTTACCGGCTTTTGAAAGAGGTTTCTCTCTCTGAAGTCTAACCATTAAGTTTTTTTTTGCATCCTCTCCCTTAAGTATGCAAAAACTTCTTTTCTTGATTTACCCACCATATCAAATCTGCACTAAATTTCCTGCTTAGTACCATGGTAGATTTTCAAAATTTATCGCTTGTCCAGATGTTTTTTAATACATATGCAACATATATTTAATTGAAGATTTTGAAGCCTCGATAATCCGTACACCATAGAATCATCGACAACGAGCAAATGATTAAGAGAAGGGCCTTCTTTTCAAACACTAATACCTTAACTTCAATTCAATTCAATTCAGCTTCATTAAACATATTAACAAGGCCTTCTGTGCAGAGAAGAAAGAGGTGAGGAGACAAAGGGNATTTATCGCTTGTCCAGATGTTTTTTAATACATATGCAACATATATTTAATTGAAGATTTTGAAGCCTCGATAATCCGTACACCATAGAATCATCGACAACGAGCAAATGATTAAGAGAAGGGCCTTCTTTTCAAACACTAATACCTTAACTTCAATTCAATTCAGCTTCATTAAACATATTAACAAGGCCTTCTGTGCAGAGAAGAAAGAGGTGAGGAGACAAAGGGTATCCTTGACGAAAACCACTTCCGGGACATAAAAAGCCACACTGACTCCCATTGATCCCGAATGTGTAAAGAAATCGTAGCAACGCACTGCATAATTAAATCTATCCATCTACGGTTAAAACCCAAGCTGATCATAATGGTTCTTAAATATTCCCACTCATTCGTAACATATGCTTTACTTGATAGTTTTAGAATAAAATGACCCTCATTTCCCCATCTTTTATTCTTCAAAAAATGGTTTATTTCGTATGCCACCAGAACATTATTTGTAATTAATCTATCCCGAACAAAAAACCCTTTAGTTGGAGAAATATTCTTCCCTAATTAACATATTCTTCCCTGATGGCATTAACATCATTCCCAGTAATATTCTAGTACGTACCTCTGAAAAAAAATAGTTGATATCCCATCAGGCCCAAGAGAAATATACGGGTGCATTTGAGAAATGTGTTGAAAATTTTCATCTTCAGAAACATAACCGAGCAGAACACTATTCATCTGACCATATACTTTTGGTCTAACAGAACTTACTACATCAATATCAGCCTCAGACGGATTCAATGAAGAAAATAATCTTGGAAATTACCCACCTGCAATATCCACAGCCGGACCTCAAGAATTGGCAATCTGCTGTCAGAGATGGCCCAACTTATATAAATATTGTCGACAAATTTTTAAGAAACCACAGTTCTTTTCTATTATATTAGAATTTTTTAATCTTAATTTCCTTTGGTCAGTTGTCCACTATTTGTACCTCTCTTGAAGACCAGTAAATTACACACTCGGGCTTCAAGAAAATGTTACAGTGTCTAGCATTCTTCAAGCTAATGGATGGAACCTGCCTACATCTAATCATCATGCCATGATAGTATGGTGTTAAAATGTTCAATTTGGGACTCCATACAATCTTCAAAGCATGGACACTATAAGATGGCATGGCAAGCTTCTCAAAAGCACAGAAGTAACAATTTTTTGGCAGGATTTCAGACATGCATGTAGGTCAACAAGTTTTTTGGGCTGGTAGTGTTTGGCACAAACTATTCGTTCCTGGGTTCTCTTTCTTGCACTGGCTTAGCATGCATGGCAAAGTTTCTATTCTTACTCAGCTTCTTCAGTATGGCGTGGTTCATGACACTACTTGTTACTTTTGTATTAATGGATTGGAGAGTTCTCACTATTTATTTCTTGAATGTCCATTTACGCAGAACTTATTCAAGCTTATTACGGCTAACAATTGTGCAAATTTTATGTCGAGCTGGACTATGTGGATTCGCGAACTTGAGCAGTTTCTACAGCAGGAAAAGTGACCTGATCAGGGGTCTTGCTTTTCAAGTGGGATATTATGCTATATGGAGGGAGAAAAATAACACATTTCATCGTGAAGAATTTAGAAATCCAAATAGCTTAGCTGCACATTGTCTTCACATTATAAAATGTAAATTATTATCTTCAAGTTGGTTTGAAATAGTAAGTGGGAAACTATTGCTTAGCTAGTCCGGACAAGGAATAGATAGCCTTTTATTATTGTTATCTGATTGTAGCTATATATTGCTGTTGTAGCTTTTCGTTTTTAATGCTTCTGAGTTAGAGCCCTGTCTCAACTCTTGAGGTTTTTCATCCCCTCCAGTATTTTTATTCCTTCCTTTTAGTGCATATAAATTTCCTTCCAAAACTCAAAAAAAACATAACTCTAAATCTTTCCAAATATTATAACTGTCCAGTGTATTAATAATTACATATAAACTTATTCTATAATTTTCTAAGTGTCGAGCATCTAAAGTATCACGTAATACTGTTCAATCTACGTTTCCGTCCACCTGGTCCTTTGATATCCTGCATCACAAACCATATACATTAGATATGTGCTATAGACTACTGCTAATCAAAGCTTTAACAACCAGATAAGAGAACTGCAAATTGATATTCAAATGATAAGTAAAACGATAACAAATATCCACACTTCGAGAGGTGGTAATCTCCACTAAAGGGCTACTGAACATTCACAATATCATGGTCCCCCCTTCTCTATCCCCCTTACTATATATTCCCCTACACATGCTCTTCCCCTACCTGTCTTCTAACTACTTTTTCCTGCATAAAGTCTTTTCTGCCCCTACTCTCTATTCCTCATCCTTCCATAAATATCATCCTTGGGCTTGGGCCTACGTGCATATGTTATTATAGATGGGCCTCCAGTTTTGTTCCTTGCATTACCCTCCTCCCAAACTGTCACCTTGTCCCCAAGGTGGAAATATGGAAAATTCTGATTAATATTCTCAAAACACTCCCAAGTGGCTTCCAATTCTGACCTGCCTTCCCACTTGATGAGTACCTCCATAACATTAGCAGAGTTCCGGACCCCCAACACTTTTTCAGGCACACCCTCTTGTAGCACTGAATCATTGAAACACGTTGGAAGTTGTGACGAAACAAAATCAGAACCCACCGCTTGTTTTAGCAATGCCACATGAAACACTGGATGAATCCTTGATGTGGGAGGCAATTGAAGCTTATAAGCCACAGTGCCCACACGTTGTATGATCTCAAAAGGTCCGTAGTACTTAGCAGCTAATTTATCATTGAAACGTTTAACAAGTGATTGTTGACGATATGGCTTCAGCTTTAGATACACCTTGTCTCCGACAACATACTCAACTTCTCGACGAGACAAATCTGCATATTGTTTCATTCGGTGTTGTGCTCGAACCAAACTAGCCTTCAGATCGTCAAGTATAGCATCCCTTTCAAGTAATTGATCTTCTAGTGAGGAAACTGCAGTATCCCCTTTGTTGAATTTAATCATCTGAGGGGGATCCCTCCCATACAATGCTTTGAATGGTGTGTATCCAGTAGATACATGAGTTGATGTATTGTACCAATACTCGGCCCAAGGTAACCACGAAGTCCAAGATTGAGGTTGTCCCGCAATAAAGCACCTCAAATAAGTTTCAACGCACTTATTAACCACCTCCGTTTGCCCATCAGACTGAGGGTGGTATGAAGTACTCTTGTGTAAAATAGTACCCTGTAACCTGAACAACTCAGCCCAAAATAAGCTAAGGAAAACTTTATCGCGATCAGAGACAATTGTAGAAGGAAAACCATGTAAACGAACAATTTCTCGAATGAATATAGCAGCCACAGTAGTAGCATTGAATGGGTGTTTCAGTGGGATAAAATGACTATATTTGGTCAGTCGATCCACGACTACCAATATTGAATCGAAGCCCTTAGAACGGGGAAGTCCCTCAATGAAATCCATGGACAAATCTTCCCGTACCCTTTCTGGGATTGCTAGTGGTTGAAGCAGACCTGTTGGACTCAAGGTCGATGCCTTAGATTGCTGACAGATAGTACACGCGCGAACGTAATTGACAATGGTAGCTCGCATGCCAGGCCAAAACCACTCACTTGCAAGCCGTTTATAAGTCTTGAATTCTCCTGAATGTCCTCCTATGGGAGAATCATGAAATTCCTAGTGGAGAATGGGAATCAGTGACGAGGTTTTTGGAAGAACCATGGGCCCCTTGTACTTCAAATCTCCAAACTCCATGTGATAACCTTTGGGTACATGTTTACCAGCTTCTAAATCCTTAATAATCTGAGCTATAAACTCATCACTACGGACACTCTCACGAAGGTCATCCCAGTTAACTCCCCCAGTTGTGAGTAAAGTGTTGCATTCCACATATCCTGCAAATTCTCGGGATAGAGCATCAGCAACTTTATTGGATGCACCAGGCTTATAGTTGATAGTGAAATCAAACCCCATTAACTTTCTAACCCATCATTGGTACTCGGGTCCAATTTCTCACTGCTTCATCAGGAATTTGAGGCTCTGTTGGTCTGTCCGAATTATGAATTTTCTACCTAACAGGTAATGTTTCCACTTCAAAACTGACAACACAATCGCCATTAATTCTTTTTCATAAATCGACTTGAGACGAGCCCGAGGCCCAAGTACTTTACTAAAATAAGCAATTGGATGATTTTCCTGGAGTAGTACAGCCCCTAACCCAAAACCTGAAGCATCCGTCTCAATCACAAAAATTTTCCAAAAATCTGGCATTGAAAGTACCGGTGCTGTTATCATAGCTTTTTTAAGGGATTCAAAGGCTGCTGTTGCTTCATCAGTCCATCTAAACTAATCTTTTTTCATCTGATCTGTAAGGGGCCTAGCAATCAATGTGTAACCACCTACAAATTTTCTATAATACCCTGTTAAGCCCAAAAACCCTCGTAACTCTTTGATATTTCTTGGCAGTGGCCACTCTTGCATAGCCTGGACTTTACTCATGTCCATTGCTACACCATCCCCTGTAATAACATGACCTAAATAACCCAATTGTTCCTTACCACACTCACACTTCTTACCATTCGCAACTAACTGATGTTGGCGTAAAATATTTAGCACTTCAGCCACATCACGAACATGCTGCTCCTCACTACGGCTATATATCAAAATGTCATAAAAAAAAACTAAAACAAATCGACGCAAGAAGGGCTTAAAAATGGTATTCATAAGAGCTTGAAACGTAGCTGGGGCATTCATTAACTCGAAAGGCATTACGAGGAACTCGTAATGTCCTTCATGAGTACGGAAAGCTGTTTTAGGAACATCTTCTGCCTTCACCTTAATCTGATAGTAACCGGATTTCAAATCCAACTTAGTGAACACTCTAGCACCGTGCAATTCATCAAGTAACTCATCAATTATGGGGATAGGGTATTTATCAGCAACCGTTACTATATTTAAAGCCCGATAATCTACGCAAAAACGCCATGATCCATCTTTATTTTTAATTAATAAACCAGGACTAGAAAATGGACTATTAGAAAGTTGAATGATACCTGCTTTTAACATGTCCTGGATTAGAGCTTCTATTTCATCCTTTTATGCCTTTGCATATCTATATGGCCTTACACTAACTGGATCGGACCCTTCCTTTAGAGTAATAGCATGTTCATGACCCCTTGAAGGAGGCAAACCCATGGGCATCTTAAACACCTGCATATGGTTATGAATAACAGCTTGTAAATAGCTTGGAACCTTTTGTAAAAATTCTTCGTCCCCTACAAACTTCTCCTTCTTCTTTGACAAATGGTTGAATTCTACCAAATACTCATGTCCTTCCTTGCGTATATTGCGGAGCATAGCNTGAATGATACCTGCTTTTAACATGTCCTGGATTAGAGCTTCTATTTCATCCTTTTGCGCCTTTGCATATCTATATGGCCTTACACTAACTGGATCGGACCCTTCCTTTAGAGTAATAGCATGTTCATGACCCCTTGAAGGAGGCAAACCCATGGGCATCTTAAACACCTGCATATGGTTATGAATAACAGCTTGTAAATAGCTTGGAACCTTCTGTAAAAATTCTTCATCCCCTACAGACTTCTCCTTCTTCTTTGACAAATGGTTGAATTCTACCAAATATTCATGTCCTTCCTTGTGTATATTGCGGAGCATAGCCTTGAGAGAAATGCGAGACCGGCCCAACGAAGGGTCTCCCTTGAGTGTTACATTGTCTTCCCCTAATTTAAACTTTAACAACAACCAGATAAGAGAACTGCAAATTGATATTCAAATGATAAGTAAAACGATAACAAATATCCACACTTCGGGAGGTGGTAATCTCCACTAAAGGGCTACTGAACATTCACAATACCATGGTCCCCCCTTCTCTATCCCCCTTACTATATATTCCCCTACACATGCTCTTCCCCCACCT
>QRFB01016336.1:0-22203 GCA_008931105.1 Oenanthe javanica | reverse complement strand
GATATAAAAATTAAAATTTTATATCAAATATAACTATTTGCTTTTATACATTAATATGAAAGTAAAATATCAATTACCAAGAAAATATATAGAAAATGAACATAATTATTTTTTTTAATAATTTATAAATNAATTTATAATTTATAAAATAATATTTATTTTTAAATAATTTTTGGATTGCGGAGAATTGAATGCTTAATGAAAGATAAGATTTAATATGTCTTTATCTTAAATAGCCTCAATTAACAATCAACAAAAAATAGACTCCCCCTTATTTCATTTTAATGACTTTTAAACACGTAAAATGATGTATTGAAAAAATTATATTGAAATATAATTATTATTTTTAAAATTTATATTAAATTAAAGTTTAAATTCTAAACTTTAATTTGATATAAAAATTAAAATTTTATATCAAATATAACTATTTGCTTTTATACATTAATATGAAAGTAAAATATCAATTACCAAGAAAATATATAGAAAATGAACATAATTATTTTTTTAATAATTTATAAATTTATGGAATAGTATGAATTTTGGGTGCGCAAAGATAAATCCATGCAATAGTAAGGACTGACACACGTCAACAGAATTAAGTTTAAGTACTCGAGTGAGATATTTAACTCGAAGTCCCATGGTGCATATTTGTGTAGAAATGATACAGCATAATAGTGTAAATGTAATCGTCACAACAGATATCGAAAGACTAATGCTTCATGTTCTGCTTCAGTGAGCTTCTAGAGGGCTTCCAACTCCAACCTTCTCAGCGAAATTTTTTATGTACTCTCTCCTGGAAGGATGATTATCTTGTGGCCGATTATATGCAGTCCATACGGGCTCTCCCAGAAACAACCTCATCAGCTGCACCACCAGATCACACACGGATTAAAACCAAGATCAGCTCCGCAAGATCTTCACATAAAATAAACCTAGCAGCACTTGATGATATATATTTATATATTGATATTAGTATTCCTGAGGTTACTTCACCTAACTTTTCTCAGATTAAAAAAATTCTCATATAAATATACGAGTGTGTTATTGTAATTACAGAAAATCATATACAATTATAAAAATATCCGCACTAAAAAACACCAGTATTCGTGAGATGATAATCTGATGAACTTTATTCTCTTATATATTATTCAATGGGCTTACTGTTCTTGCACACTTTTGTTCTATTTTTGAAGAAGAACATAGTTTAGAGAATCTGCAAATTAATAGCTACTTTTCGATTCAAATTGCAAATCTTGTGCCTACTAACACTGCTAGGAACTAGGAAGTGCATACATATGCTCAGCTTGGAAAAGGGCATGGAACACTAACTTCTGTGAACATGATGAGTTATCCTAGATTAAGAAACATAAGATGCTTGGTTTGAACAAGAGAACCCCAAATGGTTCAACTGCTCTTGCAACAGTAAACAAAGTAATCGGTTACCTTAACATAGTCAGTGGTGTCTAGAGTAAAGCGGTGGTAAATGCCAGCAGGTAGGATAATGAGATCACCCGGCTTTATCCAAATTCGAATCCAACGGTCATCCTTGTCCCGAACATCAAAGTAACCACTCCCTTCCAAACAATAACGTATCTCTTCATCAGCACGAATATGCTCTGTGTAGAAATTCCGCAGCTTCTGCTCGTAATTTTCCACTTTCGCAGGGCACAAATCCAGCAAATCCTGTACATGAATCAATGTCAAACTTCTCAAAAACATCTCAGCATCTTGTTTTAGCAAAAATTTCATGCTCCCCAACCAGTCCATACTTTTGTACAGATCGATATGCACAAAAGTTAATCAAAAATCTATTAAGTACATTCAGTCAGCTTTTAATTTCATATTACACACAATTGCCTACCATGTAATTGTAGCCCCTTTCTTGTCTAATTTTCTGCAATTCTTCATTGTTTTCATAATTTTTTGGGTTCAAATGCCAATAAAGAACGCCAATATCTGCATCAAGATGTGTGAGCTCATATATAGCTTGTAAACTAAATTTTGCAAAACAAATAGGAAATTGAAACTCTAATAGATAAAACCTGCTAAATGATCAGGAGAAACAAACTCTGTAGGGTCCCGATGGTGCGGAAGCCTTTGATCTTCATCATTTTCTTCCATAAACCATGCCTGCACAAATACGCACGCCCACACACATGATAGAGAAACAATTTCAATATTTCAGTCAACAGCAATGCAATAGGCAGGAAAGATACTTAACAAAAAACAAGTCCGAGAAAGATCATTGTTAAAACCTCAATCGCCATAGCTGATTTTCTGTTGAGCTTCTTTATTAACAGTGTGTAAAAATGCTAGGCAAGAGATTATATAAGAAATGGAAATAGTGAAAGAGTGGCTGAAGTGTGTCGGAAAATTTGAAAATAGCCTCTTCTAGTTTTTTCTTTCATTGTCTGTTTGTTAGATTTTTATCTCAGAATGAGTGGTGTAAAATGTTCTTCATATAAATAGAAGTATATAAAGACACATAATGTTTACGACAAATTTATAATCTACTAATTGACTAAATTATACAAATACGTGTTTTTATTCAAGTGTTTACACTGAAAATATGTGACATAAGTTAGAATAAAATTTACTTTGGAAGGCTCAAATATGTGTTCTCTTCACGTAAAACAATCCACTTCAAGAAGCTACATGACCTTTTATATTATCACCTAAGTTTATATACATACTAGTCTTTCCCACAAAACGGATCCGCACTACCATAGAACAAGTCGATTCATGCAGTACCTTGGTTTCTCTCCCTATGACAATTGACCTCCCCTTCTGAACTGCAAAAAAGTCAAAGTAATGCACACAAGTGTTTCTGATTTGATGTCATGAATTCGAGCAGAAGAGAGTTGGAAGTTCTAGCATATATAGATTCAGTTCTTCATATTGAATGGAAGTGATTTGTTTTACACGTACACCTCGACATCAGTTTAGTTATCTAATATTTATAAGCTTTACAACATTGAACAAGTGCCAGTGATGTGTATACATGGAGCAACAACATAGATATGCACAATGTCGGGTAACCCTTTACACCAAAATTCATGCTCCGGAAGAATAACAAAAATCTAACATATGTAGATAAAAAGGAAACAGTTTCAAAATTTGGGGAATTATGGAGTCAATTTGAACACCAGAAGAAGGTCTAATGTTGATGATGTTAAGAATCTCAGCTTTTGCAAGTTTGTATTATTCTCTTCTCGAAATGAAGTTGGGGGAATGCTTTCTTTTGTTTTATCAGAAGCCACACTTTGGTCCAAATAATCATAAATCAAAGGAAGAAACAAATTCAATCAACCACTTAAGAGTATCTGAGCTTTTACTGATATACTACATGAAAAATACTTTAATGGATATACCAACCTTATAGTCAGAGGGTGCTATAACAGATATAACACATTTAGCTCCAGCCCCTCTAGATTGCAGGAAATCAAGTACCTCAAAATTTTTAAGTTCCTCAGCACTGGATTTTAATCTGAAAAATGTCCAAGTGTACTTAATTACCACCAAAAGTAGAACATATCTGCTCCTGCTTTAACATATTCCTGTCAAGAGAATAACTGATTAGTAAACTGGTAAGTTTACAGGCATACACCTTCAGCACCAATCCGATACTTGTTTCCTATTAGTTGGATGATCACACTTTATTTATTCACATTTCACAAACATAACGCAAACTGCACCAGAACAGATATTAGCATAAAGTTTATTCTTTTCCAGGGGCTAAATTAAAACCGCAGCATTTTCATATAGTATAGTAAAAGCCATGATCTAATATATAATTAATAAATCACACCAAATATTATTACTCAGGCTCCTCTGAACCATACTTCAGGATCAAAAACATAGAGCTCATGCAAGCAGGTAAAGAAAGTAGCAAACCTGTGACCCCAGTCTTAATCGAGTTTGACAAAGCATCCACCCTCCAGTACCAACTCCTCACATAGGTACAATCTGGGCTTCTGATTGTGATAAGAGTTTTATATCTTCAATTACAGCAAGCAGAAAACACTAATAGGTAAATAAGTTTTAGTCGCAGCATAAATTTTTAGGATTACATATTTAAGCTTGCCACAAATTTTCTTTTGGAAACTGTCTTCTTCATCGAATGATGATGAACAGGCAGTTGGTGCAACTAGGTTGTCTATACTTGAATCCCGTTGGCAACTAAGAGGTAAGCATTTTAAAAATAATAATTAATAAAATATCATGTCGATTGAACGACTTGGTTTGGGATTGTGCCTGGACAACAGGTTTTCACCTTGTTGCCGCCAACACAAAGGCATGACAATGCTGGTGACTTAAATTAAAGACTTGACACCTAAATGTCTAAATCAAATTTTTTAAACAAAAGTCTACTAACCTACCACAATTCTAGCCTATTAAAAAATTAAAGGTTAACGGCAGCATTGCTCAGTTAACCTCAGACACCATCCTAACTTTAAAGTGCAGTTTCTCCCAGCTTGTATTGACCATAGTTAACTGTGATGATGGACTATCAATTATTCCCGGATTCAAGATATGGAATGAGGGTGCCGTTTTATGATCTACAATTGTTGAGTCAAACTGAATTTACCAATTCTAAGGAGGCATTCATGTTAATATATCTGAGATAACGTTTCTAGCATGTACAGTAATTTGCTGCATTTTTATTATTTGGCCTTGTAAAGCTTCTGAACTCATGATTGTGCCAAGTCGAGCTTGTTTCTAGTTTATTATTTGTGTTGCTATCATTTTTTGCCAGAAGAGAAACTTAAAGGGGATATTAAAAAATTCGAAATAGGTTATAAAAGACGCTAATAGGCTAAGAGGATTCAAGTATTCAACATTGTAATTGCTACCAACACACTGGGAATCTGAAGAAATAATATAGATAGAGAGTGAGCAATTCTAGTCAACCATTTTAATCAAACATCATAAAAGCATTATTAAGTAATGAAAACATTATCAAGACACCGGTTGTGGCACACCCTCGGTAGAGAAGAATAAGAATTTACTGTGTTCAGTTTGCTGTAAAGAGTAAAGACTGAGGCTGAAGCAAAGAAGAGGCCTAGTATACAAGCTTCCATAGTGAGTGGATTTTGAACATAATAACTTGTTAAGAATGAAATGCCCAAGACATATGATATAGATGATGAGCACTCAATTGAAGTTGATGCATTATAGAAAGTAATTAGCATCCTCTATATGATGACTCATTCTACAGTAGCAAACATAGTACAAGATCCTTGTCAATTTCACAACCAAGCTTATTGGAATAATTTTCTCTACAGTTATTCCTTCTGAACCATAACAAAGTTCACTTCCAGAAATACTATAACTATAGGCAGCTGGTCCCTGACAACCAATTGTTAGCAATCATCTATCCACGCTTTTTTATAGTACATAGGAAAAAACCCTATAAGGCTGCTCAGAAGCGCGGATAGGGTGACGGGACCCCTCGATTCAAATCGATTGTCATGGACCTGGACCCATAACTATAACCCGATTTCATCAACGTAGACACATTGCTAGAAAGTTATGTTTGATACAATCTACACTAACATTTGAACAAGCTAAAAATGCGCTGATTAAAGTATACATGCATAGGACTAAACCAATAGAAAAACATATGCAATGAAAAAGGCCCACAACGGTTTATTCGGGGGATGGTGCACTAGTTTTTCCATTTTTCCAACATTTCAATTTCAACCCAGTCTGAAACCTTAATATAAGCAAGCTAGCTTCAAATTTCAATCATTCAAGAAAGCTAAAAGAATCAAAGGAGTATATTTCATTCTATATTATCTATTTAACACTTCTTTCTACTCTTTGTTCCTCTTTTTGACTGGTCTACAATTGCTTTTCTCTTTACATCAAACAACTACAAAACTTCACTCGCATGCCTTGTTTTCTTGATTCTTACACATTTTGTGTTCACTTTACTTTACTACATGGAGTACAAAAAACCAATATAAATTCCCCCCCAAAAAGGACCATTTGGATAATTAACTTCATACTTTAAATATCACCTTTTATACAATAGCATTACCAACAAAAATGAGAAAAGACAAAGTAAAACACCCCCACCAAATTTTAAAACCATATGGTTAGTCCCAAAAGCAAAACAAGACAATTTATACTATTCCCAGTTGTCCCATTAGAAATTCTAGTCCCTCTTATACTGTAAGCTTCAGATTTTATTCCTATTTTTCTTTTCTGCCGCAATTGCAAGAAGTCTTGAAACACCTTGAGTCCATATATCATACTCCCTCTGATTTCGACACTCGAATTCGACCACTCCGCGTAACACTGTCTTTATCGCAAAGTATCGACGATATTCGCCTCCCTCGAGCAAGTGGCGACCTGGCCATGCTGGCATATCTTTCATCACATCCAACACCATATCTACAAAAATTCAAAAGATTGATTAAAGATGACAACTTTAGATCTTTTTATAACACTAATGCATACTGCTTTCACAAATCCCGGAATGCCACCACCTCCAATTCAGTTTCACATCATGAGAAAGATAAAAAGAGACAAAAGCAAAAACAGCTTACTCTTTTTCTTTTTTGTGATGGTCCCAGCAACATGTCTACTCTTCATCTTCAACATCACCTGCCAAAGCAAAGAATATTTTAAATACATCATTCATGTATACATGGTAATGAGATATATATATATGAACCAAACAGATAAAGCTGTTTGCTTCAGCTCCATGAAAAGTAATTTTAACTTGTAATCTTCAATTTTCTTTAAGAAGTTTCCACTTTATCAGTTAAAGCTTAATCAAAACCCAAACGATCATGTATAAAGTCCAGTGTTAAATTTTATCAGACTTTTTAATTAGCTTCCAATCAATAGATTTCTTAATCATAGAAACAAACCTGGCCCACCCTGTTGATATAAACAGATACTATTTTCCAGTGAAGATCACCTGTATATTAAATCAAAGAAGTATCATGTTAAGCTAGTGACACTATTGTATAGTATATCAGCAGAAATTATATTGCAACCTGTTTCAAAAATNTAACAACTTCGTGCCTGAATCACAATACCAGAAGATTAATGCAAGGATGTACTGACAGCTGACTCATATGGATGTTCACAACTTATTCAAGTGAATATAGCATCATAATACGGAAGTGAGAATATATTCACCTCTTTAACTTAACTTAGGAGGGGATACAAATACTGCATTACAAAATATGACTGATAATTTACATACAAAATTTACAAAAGTGCGTGCTACCAGCAGAAAGTAGGTAGCTTAAAGGAGAAGGAAGAAGGTAGATGACCTGTCCTCCTTATATAATCTGCCCTTTCTGAAGTTTGCACAGCCTTTTCATTTAGTTCAGACTCGGCATTTGCACGCTTCTCCTCTGCAATTCTTCTAGTTGAAGCAAGCTTGTTGGTGTACCTCTCTTGTGCTCTGGATTTTAGTCTTTCAGCCTTGACCTACATGCAAAATCAGGAGGAATCGGAAACCGATCAATCTCTACAAGTGTACACTTTAGCACTTGACATTTTCTAATTGATAAAAGCCTTTTTTACCTTTTTTCTATAAATTGCCGTCACTGTGTTACCTTTTCTTTATGCAGGTTATAAACTTCATAGAGTAAATTAGCTACAAGGCATGATAAGTTACAGAGATTTTTTTTTAAAACTCCAGAAATCGTATCAGTTAATGTACTTTTTGTCTAGGGCCGAACGCTTCATCTGTAATATTTATCAATGGTAAAAAGACAAATGTGCATTTAAGCGCATGTAGAAAATAAAATTATAAACTGCAAATACCTCAATTCTTTTCATTTCCATTTCAGCTTTCCTCTTCTCATGATTTTCCCATGCTTGTATCTTCACCTCTTCCTGTTTGAACCTGCATAACCATACAAACATATTTAATTAGTGGTGGTCATAGAAACACGTGCATATGTTGACATACACTTAAGTTTCACCATATAAACTTCAACTGCAGCAAAGAAAAAAATAAAGAGCATATTAGAAATTAAGATAGATAGGTTTCAACAATTTAAGTATACATAAGGTTTTGAGCATATACCTTGCCACATATTTGGCACGTTCAGCCTCATCCCAAGCCATTGCTCGGGTTTCCAGAGGGTTCAACTTCTTAGCTTGGTCCGTGTTGTTCTTAGACACAATACTTCCCCTTCCAGCCTCTTCTCTAGTATCTGTAGATTTTATCCCCACTTGACCTTCATCAACAACCTGCAACCCATTTTGACCCCTTATCGGAGTTGAGGGTCCAGATGATATAAGGATTTCTGCTTCTGAACTCAAGGCTCTGATGGGAGTTGCGGCTCTTGAAGGCTCTTGACTGGCACTGGGCGTCATTTCAGTCCCCATGTCCCTCACACATATTGATCCAACTGGAATTGGATTTTCAGGTTTATTTGACCTCCACCGTGACTTATCATGGTCAACTCTCTTAGTTTCCACCTCATATTGATTAGTATTTGAAGATCCTGGACATACTTTTAGTCCATCATCACTATTTGAATAATCTTCCTTTATTGGCACTGGAGCTATCAATCTCCTGTCATCAGCATTTGAATTACGCGGTTCAGTTTTAGACTGGCTTCTCTCTCCCCCTCTGGAGAGATTAACTAACCACTTTTGTGCATCATCCCATTTTGACGGAGTAGGTTTTCCCAGACCTGTTCGATGTTGTGAAGTAGAATTCTTTCCATTTGCTTTGTTGAATTCAAAACTAGCAACACTTTTACTTAATATCTCATGTGTTGTGATTAGATTCAAGCAGCCTTTATCCTCTATGGATCTCATTTACACTCTACTATATTATAATCTATTTAAAATAAACTTGATTAGGAACAACTCACTAATCTTACTCAGCAACAGAAAAAATATAGACACTATGACACTCAGCCTTGTCAAACAGGTTCAGGATCCCATTATCACCCCGTCACTTAATGATAAACAAATCTGGGCACCTACAATTATATTTAAAATAAAAACATACAGAAAAACTTGTGCATCTCTGGCAATAAGAATGGTCTACATTAACTAGTATCTTTGAAGCCTAAAAAGATGGAAACTTATAATCATGAAAGTAAAAGATACAAAGCTATTTGGCAAAAAAAAAAAGATACAAAGCTAGCATACAAATAATCAAATTACATGGACTGCCTGCAATATGTACTATTACTTGCAGCAAGACTGAAATACTACGACGAATAGATTAAAAGAAGATGCAGTTTATAATCTACTAAAATTCACAGTGATTTGAGTATGAGCAGAAGGGGGTAATACAGAAATGTTAGAACCTCACAAATCTGCAAACCCACGAAGCTCTGAATTGAAGAAAAACAGTGAAAATGCATAAAGTCACAGCTAGCCAGAAAACAGATAGTTTATTATTAGAAGCTTGATAGCATGGATGTTTGAGACAGTCAGTTTAAGATATCAAGAACAGATCCATCCAACCTTTAAAAGAATTGCATGGTAAAAACCAACAACAGATGCAACGATAGTAGAAACTGAAGGACTAGGTAACAATATTATAGAAAACCCGTGCATTTTTGTTGTTTATCTTGCATTGAAATGAGGGACTTGACTAGTAGTACAAATAAAGCAGTGGGGTTCAACTTGCTTATATTTCACTCACTCGGGAATGTAAAAAGAGTTTAGGTGACAACAAGNAGTGGGGTTCAACTTGCTTATATTTCACTCACTCGGGAATGTAAAAAGAGTTTAGGTGACAACACAACAAGATAGATACATAATGTAGTCCTTTTTAACGGTAACTAACATTGAGCAGGCAAATTCAATTGCTGCTACTAAAAAGTCTGAAACTAATAATGGTATGCATGTATTGTTGCTCTGAGTTTTTCTAAATTTCACATGGCATGCTCACCTTCTTCGGCAACACTATCAGTAATTATTTCATTAATTATCTACTGCCGTGTACTCTACTGATATGGGTCCATACTCATGCATATTAGCTCTAGGTTTACACAAACACATGCATACACATGATACATTTTTGAAATTCTTATTTTGAACAAAATTTCAAGTTAAGATATTATTATCCAGACTAAAAATATTGTATGCAAGTACTTTGCAAGGAAAATGTATTATATACTCAAATGAATAGTAAGGTAAGTACGGTAAATTTTTACAAAAGCTTGGTTTATTTCTCATTGGGTCGAAGATTTTCAGGCTTGTACTATTTTAATGAAAGCAATATCAGATCGCTATATATATTATCAATCATAGTTAACACAATTATTCCTACTTGCAAGTAAAAAATTAGCCAAGACAAACCCCCTCATCATAGAACCATTACTTTTACAGTTTTACAGGAAACACTGCTGATACAGATAATAATTAAGAATACTTCTATATTACTTTTCACCTATCTTTGAACTGGTCTTATGACTACGTCAATACAAACAAACAAATAATTAAAAGATGAACATACCAATGCCACAGCCAAAACAAAGAAAAAAAAATGAGATGCTTGGTACGAACCAACATCCACCCAATCCATAAAAGAAATATCAGCCTTCCTCTAGCTGCGCAAGCTGCAAGACTAGGCCTACATACAACACTAATAGCCTACAATGCCGGACTAGGGACAATTATGACATTATGTCACCACAAGGACGCCACTTGGAATATACCGTGTTAAGGAACGAATCACACTTATGCAATCATCAGTTTAGTTACAAAGTAATATTAAAGCATCCCTGCCATCTCTTCCAATTAAGATGAAGAGATCACTAGTCCAGCTGCACAAAGGGCATGCTTTAGTGGAAGTCGGAAGACTTACATTACTGTGCAATTGCACTTGGACTCCAACTTCGGAGGTACTTTCATATTACTGTCATCAATATTAAAAACGCCAACAATACGAGTTTTCAAGGCATCTGTATTTTCTTCATCATTGCTGCTATTATGAGGTTTTAAATTTGTTTCCACCTGCTCAGCCTTTTGCGGCTTTGAAGTCCGTTTAACTGTATTTCTTCCACGGGGATCCTTTTTTTCAAGATCTTTTTTCCCTAATATAGTTATCGTTGGCCGAGAGCCATCAAAAAGAGCAGGGATTCCTTTCTCTATTGCAATTGTAGCAGCATCATAGGATATCTTTTGAATGATAGAACTGCAGAAGAGTATTGTATCAGTCACTTCTTCCGGTGTGATGCTTTTAGTTTTAGATCCACCTTTGTCCTCTGTGATGACAGAGTTGTCTCAGAATTCAAGTAGAAAACACACACAATAAATTATTCACACGTTTATATTCAAATCAAAGGCAGTGCAATACTAGATGGCCCGTATGTTTACGTGCAACATGCATCATCGACGCCTGTTGAATGATATCTTTAAAGATAAAAGATACTTCTAAAGAATCATATTAGATTCATGAAAACGAGATGAATGCCTAGATAATCACAATTTAAGCTCCACATACCAGGGGCGCAATTTGTTTGATCTGAAATATCAGATTCTGCAAACAATGTTGTTCTATCCTTATCAGCTGTGACACTAACACGAGGTTCTTGATCCTCATCAAAGCTTCTTTTCGAATCCAAGGAAACAGCATCAGATTGTGCAGCAGTAGAACCCTCATTAATATTTGTCTCGGTTTTCATCTCCAATAAGCTCTGGGAAGTTACTTCAGCAACTTCCACCTTTTCAACAAAAGAACTGTGCACAGTCTCCTCAACTATGAAGGAGGACTCTACAGGAATGGTTGATGCTTCTACATCCCCAACATTCTTCTTATCATTGGCTAGGTATTTACCACTGTCTGGTGAAATAGAACCTTCCGAATTTGAAATTGGAGTATCTGGACTAAGCTCTAGGTGCAGATTTAGTACATGGCTTGAAGATTCTGTAGAAAAAACCTCCACCGTTCCGCAATTATCCTCCTTTTCTACAAACGTGCATGCATCATCCTCTCCTATATTTTGTGAAGATAGGAGTGGCTCATCCGTAGCTATTAAATTTACGTCTGTGTCAGATTCAGATTGCACTTGGGAAACAGATCTATCAGAACATTCAAGTATGCCTGTTGCAAGACCTGATGGTTGAAAACCATGACTTGAAATTCCAGATAAAGATGACCCAGTTCGTCGATGAGTTGCGCCCTTGTCATGCTTGTCGATTTCAAAGTCATATTTTATACCACTTGACTGTCGTTGAAGACGAATATTTGTTTGTCTGCATGAGCCCCAATCAACAGAAGATGATGCAGACAAACTACCATTCCCATGAGAGACTCGAGAACTATATGCACTGTCTCTAACATATGACGGGTCATCATAAGATATACTGCTAGCTGTAAAGGACCTGCTTTGGAGATATGCCCCCTTGCAACTGCTTGACCTGCTTAGCAGTACAGAAATACTTGTTCTTCCTGAAGCATCAACTTTAACAGTTGAATTTTCCAACCTTTGCTGCATCTGCTGACCTCCAGTGTTACTATCAGGCAGACAGTAGCTAGCAATAGGCTGACCAACTACTTGCTGGTTTGCATGTCTTGGATCACCTTCTTTTACTAGTGTCCTTGATAGGAAATCCGTGGACAAGAAGTTCCAGATTGATTCATCATAGGAAGTCCGGCTTTCCCCAACAATATTTTCATGTTGGCTGGTCATTGGTTCAACCATGCCAGTCACTTCTGAAGATTTGGGTTCAGCTATGGCAGAATCTGCTGCATCAACAGATTTTGAATGCTTCAAAGCCACTGTAGACACTCTTGAAGAGTTCTCGGTAACAATTGTGGATGTTGCAACATTGTTATTAATCATTGGCACATCTGATCTGCAGTCAGGACAAAGTGTTAAGTCCTCTTCTAGTGCTTTGCTGCTACAATATAGTTGTCCACAATTAGAGCAAAGTACCAATTCTTCATGGCCATCAACCTCAAAGGCAGCAGCTTTTACATCAAAAGCTTCAGAATTTGCAACAGTTGACACAGCAGTATCATGTTTACTTTGATTTTCTGATCCAGCTTGTATATCACAGTCAGTCACACCTCCTCCATCAAATTCACCATTATGAGAGCTCAGAGAGCCATCTTGGGTTTCATGAACAATGTTTTCATTTAAAGGATCATCCTTATCAAAAGCAAAAACCTCATCCTGAGCATCCGGATATGGAGTATCTACACATGCATGACTTGCATCCTCCTGGTTTTGCTCGATTGCTTTATCAAAGGCAACAACCTCATCCTGAGCATCCAGATAGTGAGCATCTACACATGCATGACTTGTATCCTCCTGGTTTTGCTTGATTGCTTCAGTATAATTTTTGCCACTGGTAGCTGGATCAGAGCTTGTCGTACTACTAACTGTGACCGAGTTTCCAGATATAATTGCATGAGGTACGGCACTTGCTTTTCCAGCATAGAAGGTTGAACTGGGGACATTGGATAACAGAGGCCTGAACATATTTTGTGGACTCTTCCGTTGATCCTACAGATATATTTGCAAAGTGATCTATTTAGATGCGATTTCATACCATTATATAAAGTTTCCAGCCACCAGAAGTCACAGATCAAACAAATCGCAACAGTCATCAAAACCCATTACAGAAATAGATATTAATTCTAAATATGCACATTTGAGAACAAATTGTCCATACAAATGTTAAATGCAATGTGGTGGACACAAGTAAGACTTAGAGTAGCCTCATTTTCCATATTTCACTTTCTGTGGTTTTTCCCTTATTCCTCGCTATTTTGAGCCTTAAAGCAGTTGCAACGCTAGACAACAATCTAATACCAGATATGAAGTGTCAAACCAAAAAGTAGCACCTGCCATTTAATTATTATACCTAATGTGATAACATATAGAAGTTAGAACTATGATAACTATGTAATAGACAAGAACAGCCTTGCAATAAACAGGTTAAAAGTGCATTAGTTATTAAAACAAGGGTTTCTCCCGCTTTCACTGAGGTCCCATTGCACTTAAGTCTGTGCTGAGTAAGAGTTATCATTTTGCATCGGTAGACTAGGCGGACCTTTTTTTTCTTTTTTTGTTAATTAAAGGTGAACTTTTTATTGGCGAGCACAAAGAAGAATGTCAAAAATGATTTGTCAAGGTCTGCATATAACTCATCCCACCTAATTAAAAATGCACCCACTAAGAAAATAAGTAACAAGAGAACGACTGAATTTCCTGGTGCATGGTCTCACAGTCAGATAACCAGATAAACAAAAACATAAGATTACGTCAACTGGAGTGTCAGATCAGTTATTACTACAATATGGAATTCTTAAATCATGGAAGTTGTGACTTTTTTCAGCTATATAGAGTCTATAAGTAACAATAATAAATTCAGCATTTCTTCAAACAAAAGATAGTAAGATACCATTTGTCGAAGTTCAGAGTCCGAGGATCTTTTTGAAGTAGAATTATAGGCACCTGCTCGGGGTAGCTTCTTTGAGAAGGTTGGAGCTCTATTATTTGGAAGTGAGCTTACCCTCCTGACCGAAGAGTGATAAGAAGTACCTGGTGAAATGGATAATAGGGACTCTGTGTCACAATTATCAGAAGACACAGCTGAATGTTTTGTGTGGGGACTAAAATGGTCCTGAATATGACTATGAGATGAACTGACACTTCTAGAAGCAGTGGGAGACATTGATTGTCTGCTAGATCTGGAGGAAGAATCTCGACCATTATAGGAAGCAGGTGAGGATCTCCTCACAAAGGATGCAGGCCGATCAGCCAACGAAGTGCATAGATTAGGAGGCACCTCCAGGGAAAACCCCGGAATGTTCGACTGCCAGGCTCTTATTTTGGGCGAGGCGGAATTCCCTCTACTTGTATTGACGGGGGATGTTCCCCTTGAACCACTGATATAACTTGTACTCAACCTTCGAGGAGTTTGCGTACTTGACCTTGGAGAAGATGGCGAAGGCTCACCTGGGGGAGAAGATAATCTTCTTGAAGGAGTGGCATGCCCTGAACTAGGGGTTGGACTTGATTGAGGTGTTAAAGATGTCCTGCCTCTCTTCTGATCTGTACTATTGCCAGACCGAGGAGATGAGCTTAAATGACTTGGACTAGCACTACCTTTACTGCTTCTGCGACTTTTCTCTATCTGTCATTAGACATGCATTTTATGCATTATCATACTAAGGGGAGGTATGCAAAGAAAGAGAACAAATACAGATAAATTACCCATAGAAATTATCCACATATTAAAAAAGTTAGCTTAAACGTCTGAATAAAATAAGTCATACTGTTGATGATCCCGAAATTGAAATAGGTAAACTTCGAGGTCTGCCTCTCTGTGCAAGATCAAGAAATACTGTCTCATCATCAAGAGAAGTGAATAAAGGCGTGTCTGGAGGAGTTATTAACCTTCGATTCAGAGATATAAGAAGTTATACTACGATACAACAAGTTATCAATTAGGATCACATAAATAAGTAAAGGTACAAGTAATATTTGCAAATATTCTAAAACTACTTGGTAAACCAAACTTTATAAACTTTTGAGTGGAGAATGCTTAAGGTGGCGCCTTTTATACTAAGATGCAAAAGTTTTATCGAAGGAAAGGGGAACTGAAATAAAAAGTACTTAACATCGTAAGAAAAGGATTGATCTTTACAAATTGCAATTAGGAATATCGAATTCCGTGGATAGAGAAAAGTGATACTCCACATNTCGAAGGAAAGGGGAACTGAAATAAAAAGTACTTAACATCGTAAGAAAAGGATTGATCTTTACAAATTGCAATTAGGAATATCGAATTCCGTGGATAGAGAAAAGTGATACTCTCCATAAACTATAAAGTGTAAAAATGAAACGAAGACCAACCAGTCGTAATCATTTTTTTCTTCCTCAGCATTGAGAATATCACTGCTTTCTCCTTGAACAGGAACGGATATTCCAAGCTTACGCTCCGAGAAATAACTCAATTTTGTAGCTGCAACGCCGATAATATAGACACGAATTATAACCATCATAAAAGTTATATATATATATATATATATATAAAGGCCAGTTGTTTATCTTACCAAACGTGTCTTCCAAATCGTCGTCTGACTGAAGCAAGAAATTGTCTGTTTCGCTGCTTTGTAACTCATCAAACAAAGCAAGATCCTCATCCTTCTCTCTGAAGAATATTCCACCCTTAAGACTATGCCCTCTCTTGTGATTGTCAGCTTTCAACTCTCTTTCAGGCGAGAGTCTCATTGCCGGGGAAGGAGGCATCACCATCACCCAGATTGGCACACAGAAAATCAACACTCTTGCATTCTCGTAGAATCCAGTCAAGTGCAACAAACTTAACTATGCCTACCTGAATATATAAAGCTTATCAGGTAATACAACTTCCAAGGGAAAATAACTCGCATCGAGTTATATTGGAACAAACAGCGTTGGGATGGTATGTTAACATAGCTCCCGTTATGCAGGCCATGTCGCCAACACTCGATTAATCAAACAAAAGTTTATACAACTTACTAAGACCATTTGATTAGCCTTCACTCTAAATGAGTCTAGAGTCTTAGACCAATCCTACAGGCTACACCAAAATTATAAAAACAGATCAACTTGAACATATAAAAACATGAGAAACATTGGGAATTAAGCTAAACAACAAAACCACCATGAGAACCATAATAAACAAGAACCGGTACATAAATAACATATATTCTGCATGTTAAGTGTACTTGAGTTCACTATATAGTACCATCTCAAAACTCTTATAACAAGTCAAGCTTAACTTTTTAAAAGTTGTAAAACCCCATATTAAAAGCTCAAATCAAACACAGAATTGACTTACCAGTCAAAAATCTTAAAACAGTGAACAATGCAAATCAAGAAGTGGGATATGGTGGACATTTACACACAAATTGAGAATGCTGGTGACTTGCATAAACCCTAAGCAACCACTCTTTCCTTCATGTAATTTATACAAATACTGTGTGTCTATACATAAACATATACAAATATGTTGAAACAGAGAGATTGCTAGCTTAGTAGCTTGGCCTTACTTTTTGCTCAGTTTGTAAATTGCCTTTACTAATTAACAAGCTCCTATATATTGATTAAAGAAATGAATAATGGGAAGAAATGAATAATGGGTTTGCTGATATTTCATCATCATCATTATCATCATCATCTTAACTTTATTAATGTAAAGTGTTAGTAGTTGGCAACTTGTTTTCAACACTTTAATATGGTTATTCTGTCTTTTGTAATCTACTGATTTGTCTACTTAATTAGGCCTAATTACTTTAGTATTATTACAGCACCGCCGACTTGTACCTCTGCTTCACTTCTTGTATAGGACTACTTTACTGGTGCCCTCTACTTCTGTAAAAACAAGGGTCGGATATCAGGGGAATAAAATATTTGACTCCACTAAACGATGTATATTTAATATTAACTATTAAAATAATATTTTAAAGATAGTTTTATAAATTTCACATGAATAAATACATTTTTTTTAAATCATCAATCATCAAAAAAACTATTATAGAAAATCGATTTCTATAATTTTGGAAAAAGTGTGTCAGGTAAGTACAGTATATGTGATTCACTTCGGAATCTCCATGTCTTGAGCCAACTGACCAAATTAATCACAGTAAACACTGAATTCCAATCAACATATCATCCACTATTACAATAAATTCAAGAAATTATATCAACACTGAAAACGTGAAATTGCCAGCAGAATAAAAAAGTTTAATAATATTAGGCACACATCCCAAATAACATAAAATTTCAACACATGATCAGGTGATCGGGGCAACAACATGCACAACTGAGAATGGCACACTTGCATGGAAGCAAGAGGCATTCGGTAACGAAGCCAACAATTTCGCAAACAATTTCACAGGGAAGACAAACCACAAATAATGTGCATGCAGCACAGCATGCACAGCATACCAGAGCACCCTCCTCAGCAGCCTCCACACCTGATTGTATATTAGAAACCGGTTTTGTTTCCGATGATTCGTCAGCAATTCCATCGCTTGTCACGGTTTGGATTGCTGGAGTACTCATAATAGGTGTTTTTGTTGTTTTAGTACTCTCTGCATCATGCTTCGGACCCTCTTCTGTTGTTGTGATACACTCTGCATCTTGCTTCGGACCCTCTTCTGACATGATTGGTATCGTTTAATGATAAGAATCACCTTTGATGGAACTTTCTTTACGGCGTTAAGAAAAGAAGAGCACTTAACACGATCTTATAGCTAGAATATATATAAAGGAGAAAAGGCTTCAAGCTATTTTTCTAAATCTCATCGAATTTTGATTTTTTTATATCTTAATAATTACAACTTCCTTTTCTATCACGAAAAATAAAAAATAAGTGCTTCTTTTAATTGTACAAGATAAGTATATATATAATATATGTAAAAGAATGTTGAACAAAATAATTATAAATTTTTACTTATACTAAATGTATTTTCATGTAAAGATATTATCCAAAAAATGTGTTGAATATTAGAATTTAATAATCTATGTTATAATTTTAAAAAAATGTTCACTTCAATTTTAAAGAAAATCAATAACGATTATATATAATAGCATTTATGATAATCAAATTTGTTTTTATTATTTATTCGGATGGACAATCAAATCAAAAACGACAAGAAAGAATATACAATAAATTATTAAGTTAGAATATAAATGATATTATTTATTTTATAGTACTGATGTTAGAAAAATATAAAATTATTAGCCCACGTTAGTTAATTTTTTAATAACAATCAATTTATAAAATATTATTTTGACTAATTTATATATTATTAGAAGAGTAAAATGTATGTTCTTAAAGTTAATTACATAAAGTCATTTTATAATTGTTTGATTGATAGCATTTTTCCAAATTATAAAATTAATTTCATATAATTTTAATAAATTTATAAAAATATTATAAAGTCGTTACGAAGTGGAGCTTAGTCGCCTAGTTTATCATAAAATATAATTTTGTTTCTAAAAATATGGGTTTGTAATTCAATTTCAACCAAAATATAAGAATATATCACTAGAATCAATTAATTGTAACTGTAGTTTTTCTAAAAGAAGGTTTAAAAAATTAGTTTTAATTGTATTTAGGGGCAGTGTTTTGCATTTAATTGTTATGTTTCAAAATAGGCATGGATCACATGTACAATATTATTACATACTCCGAGCACATGTATAATATTATTCAGTTTCGTTAAAAAAATTATAGTATTTTTAATTTTATTAATACAAACTTATAATAGGTGTGATAGGTGTTATATCATCATATTTTATATAAATTTATTAACGATATGAGTGATAATAAATTAATTAAAAGAGTTGTTTTGATAATAGTTAAAAATTATATATAATAAATAAATTTTTAATAAATATGTATATTATTTGGATTATAAAAGTTAAATATGTTGTATAAAAGGATTAATAATATTCATAAACTTTAATGATATATTAAATAAAAATTATAGGATAAGTATGATTCTTAAAATAGAAAATATAGAATATAATTTAAATATAATATAAAATTATCCGTGATGAGGTGTATAAAAGGAGGACTATGAGGTTATAGTTGTATGTACGATATATATTCTTTTTAAAATTGAATTTTATTAAAATTGAATGGTTAAGATCGTTTCTATGATTTACCTAAAATTGAACGACTAGGATTGTTACCAATTTTTTTAATAATATATTATTTTAATTATAATAATATAGTATAGAATTGGAAAATTTTGTTTTAATTATAATTAAAATTATGTTAATTTTTTTAATAATTCATAAAATGGACGGAAGGAAATATTATGGACGTATGATGTAAGTGAAACATGTGTCCTGTTATTAATTTAGGTCTCATGTAATATTATTGTTACAACAGGAATAATAATGTTTTTTTTATAGAAAATTAGTTTAAAAAAATGTTTGGTAAAATTTAAAAACAGGTTTTTGAAGAAAAAAATAGTCTAAAAAATGTTTTTAGAAAAAGTAGGTGTCACATACTTTAAAAAAAAAACGGTTTTTTAACTTTTATATGAATAAATAATATATTTCATTATCAAACCTATTTCAAAATATTTTTTTATATATTACATCTCAAAATATAATTAAATAAAAAAATATTATCAAAGTGAATCTGATTTTTCTAATAATATTTTTTTCAATCATCACTTTTTTTTACAGCAGGTCAATTTTTAACAAAGATCCTAACCAGAACCTTAAAAACTCTAATGGAGTCAAACTCCAGTCATCTTATTCATAATTCATGCTCTCCATCACTGGAGTAATTAATATTTTGGATTATAATTCATAAATAGCTCATGAGTGATAAAATAAAGGTTATGTTTGATAATTTTCAGTTATAATGCGTCTTTTGTAGGGCTATATATATAATTGGTCAAAATTGACCGGATCGAACCGGAAGTCGAATTTTTTAAAATATGTAAATTGAAAACCGAACCGGTTATATTCAATTTTGACACTGAATCGATAAATTCATACTGAGATGGACTAGTTAATTATTAATTATATAAATTTTTATATACTAAATATAAAAAAGTAAAAATTATTTTATAAATTGATATAAATTTAATAATAAATACATCTCTTATTCTTTATATGATAATAATAATTTTTAAACATATAATTCTCATTTTTTAAATATATAGACTAAATAAATTTATTGTTTAATTTGTTATATTGATCACTATTATTATAATAATTTGTTATATAATATTTTGGATAGTTGAATTACGATAAATTCTAATATTTTATTTTTAAATTAAATGATAAAAGGAATAAAATAAAATAAATATACCTATATATACGAAATTCGATCCGCTCCGAATTTTTTCTGAGTTTAGACAAGACCGAATCGAAAATCGAATATATTCGATCCGATCAATTTTTTCTGATCAATTGTTTATTTATAAATTCAAATTCTCAAATATAATTATAGAAAAATTGTTTTGGTTTGATCAGAATAGTGTCAAGTGAGTTCATCAAGACTTTAATAAATATATTCAACCTATAAAACAAAAATACCATCATAAATTAGGATTTAGGAATAGGCATTAATCAGAAAAATAATACAGTATATTACTTCCATATAAAAAATGGGCAGCAACATAACAATGTCTCACCCAATTGTTAACGTTTCGGAAAGAAGGTCCGGCATACATTTTAAGGTGTATATAAAATATAGTTCCATAACTTGTTTTTTTTTTAAATTCTGAATAAAAATTTAATGTAGAAAAAAAAAATTAAAAATAAGTTAGGGAACTATACTTTATATGCACCTTAAAATGCGTGTCAGACATTCTCTCCGAAACGTTAATAATCGGGTGGGACTGAGGGAGTAATAATTAAGAAGTAATCATGATTGATTAGATTTGCTAACCAGTGAAATTAAAATACCCTAATTGTCATCTTAATGAGTTGGTGATACGATTAAACAAGGTTTAATTGCGGATGGATTATTAACATCGTGACTTTTTCTAAAATACTATACATTTAAAATTAGGGGGTTTTTTGGCAAAAAATAAATAAATAATTAGGGAGTTCAACGCAAGCAACTTTTTTCTTCTTAAAATCATATTTCGTGCAAAAATTTACAACTTGAAATCACTCTATTTACATTGTTTGTAAGAATCGGGAATCGGAATTTATCGGTTAAGGTATCGATTTGGGATTAATCGGATGGATTAATCGGAGTAATAATCAGATTTATTATGTTATTATAATAAAATTTAATATATTTATCTACTTTATTATAGAATATATTAATTAAAAATATTTTACAAACATAAATCGGATTTTATAAATCATATTGGTCAAATATTTTATAAAAATTAATCAAAAATTTATCGATGATTTTTAAAAAAATCGACCGATTCCTATAACACTCTTTAACGACAAATGTAAATATGTCTATTATAATTAATAACAAATAAAAATTTATACCATAAGAGCAAATCCAACAGCTTACTTATTTGATATCTTAAGCAAAAATATATGTAATATTACAAAAAATAGCGCTCCAACAATGTCCTAATTGTTACTTAAAACACTAGAACATGCATCTCATTACATATATTATTAGGTAATCACTAGTAATTACCTATTTAATTTCTTTAAATTAAATAATCTATTCTTTTCATTTTTCTTCATCTTTTCTCTTTCTCTCTTTTTCTTTTCTCTCCTTTTTAGATTCAAATTTATTATTATAATAATTATA
>QRFB01016335.1:0-14191 GCA_008931105.1 Oenanthe javanica | reverse complement strand
ATATATATATATATATATATATATATATATATATATATATATATATTAGTCGGTGAAGCATGGAACATGGATTAATATGATATATCGAATATTAATCAAAATAATTAATTGGATAATCGAAAATTTAATCAATTTGATAAACTATCGAACAGAGATGATTAATCGTGAATAATCAACGATTTTTAGAACAATGATATTAGACTTCAAAAATCAATTTTACTTCAGACCGGTGAATTTCAGGGCTGCTCTGCTAAAAAACCGAAGATGATGTATATTAATTGTGTGTGTACTTGGGTGCCATGATAAACCCTGCCATGGGTAATTAAGTGTTAAACATTATCAAAGTGAGAAGCAGCTGCCAGTTAACCAAGTACAATTCAGTTAACAAATTTTCAGTTTTTCTTGCATCCCTCTTGCTTGTCAAGAGTTGCGACAATACTTCTGCTTGAGTTTTTATTTTTCAGATACTAATCCTTAGCAAAGTACAAATTAAAATTGTATCTGTTCTCCAAAAGACAACCAAAATTTAACCCTTTCTTACTTGTTTGTACTTTCTTAATTTTTGTTCAGTACTGATCTTTTATTTTTGCATACTACATAGTTGGGCTTCAAAAACAAAAAGAATGCTATTACTTGAACCTTTTTAAATAAAATTTACATTTGTTTTTGTGAGCTTATAAGATAGACAATTTGTTTATGCAAATTTATTTAGGGTAGGTGCATACAAAATAATAAAATTGCAAACCCTTTATTAATCTAGATTACATTTTAAATAATCTTTAGTTTACCTCATCGATATTCATATATATACACATGAGAGAAGCATATTACAATGTTCTTTCTTGAATTGTTGTCCTTAATCTGTAGTCTCAGCCTAGGGTTTCAAGAAAATAAGGAGTGACTATGAGGGTAAAAATGTAATCTTGGATCTACAAATGGTGAAACACGTTCACCCTTTCTTTCTCTAACCAATAAAAACACATTAATCAGTTCCTTCTCAGCTCTCACCTACACTCTGAGAAATGTTGCAAGTGATGCCATGCTATAAATAGAGAGCAGGGAGTGAAAGAAAGAAAGAAAGTGAAGGAAAGCTAGGCTAGCTACTAGCTATCTATGCACTTGACCATTTAGTAGATCTGTAAAGTAGCTGTTACATGGTGATTACCTATTCTCAAGAGATTTGGTAAGTTGTATCTCTGTCTGTTTGCAACTATACACTTAAGTGTACACTGTACACACACACACACTCACATCTTTACAATCTCATTTGCTAATGCCATCCTCAAATTCACACACACACACACCACAAGTAAGAAAGCTAGCTAGTTCAGTTTGTGCAGCTTTTTTTATGCAGTGCACACAAATCTATATATATGTACATATTTTCATGTCAATGTCTTGATTTGAGGCTTGTTTTCTTGATTTAAGATATTGCAAGACTTGGAGATGGAAATACACTAGTACTTGTACTTGTCTGATCTCTCTCTTTCTTTCTACAACAATACACTTACAAGCCTACACATTTCATCAACACCAAAATGTTAGACTATGAATGGGGCAACCCATCAAGTTTGATGGTAAATGGAGATGACCCACCCGATCAAGATTCGGGTCAAAACCCACAACTTTACAATCATTACACACAAAATTTCAACCAAAACCTCCTAAACCCTAATCACCATGACCATCAAAATACCTATGAAAACACAACCAACCACCAATATTTTCAATACCAGCCAACCCATAACACTCATTTACAATCACTCTATGACCCGAACACTTACGGGTCATACCCGGACCCAAGAATGCTATCACTCGACCCGGTTCATGACCCGACCGGGTTCATGATTGTGCCAAAGAGTGAACCGGCCGGTTTTGAGTATAATAATAGTAGGATTGGGCTTAATTTAGGTGGCCGGACTTACTTTTCTTCAACAGAGGATGACTTTGTGAACCGTTTGTACCACCGGTCCAGGATTGTTGAACCCGGTTCATTTAACGTTTCCCGCTGTCAAGCAGCAGGATGTAATGCTGATCTTACTCATGCAAAGCATTACCACCGCAGGCATAAGGTGTGTGAGTTTCACTCAAAGGCAGCCACCGTCATTGCCGCCGGATTGAATCAGCGGTTCTGCCAGCAGTGTAGCCGGTTCGTTACCAAATAACAAAAAAAAACCCTCCCATGCACTTGAACTTTAATTTCAAGGCATTACACTAATTTTTTTAAAAAAAATTAAAATAAATAAATTATTGTGACACTACTAGTGCCCTTTGAATTATCTTATGATGCAGATCATAAATATGAGATGATTCTGCATTTGTCTTTGCTTCTTATAGTAAAATCAATCGTCACATACAATTTTATACCGTACTAGTGCATACATAAGTAACATAAGAAATTTAATTTTTTGTGGCTAGAGTGTTTTTTTTTGTGATTCTAAATTTTGACATACTGAAACTGCAACAGATTTCATCTCTTGACTGAATTCGACAATGGCAAAAGAAGCTGCCGGAAAAGATTGGCTGATCACAACCGTAGAAGGCGAAAAACTCAGCAAACAAATCAAGATAATAAGTTGCAGCTTCAAATTGCTCGTAATTTATCACCTGAAAATCTTACAAGTAAATATTTTCTACATACCCCTTTACAATGATCAATTAATTAATACAGTCTGAATGTACATTGTTGTTTATAAACACATAAATATTGAGTAATATACATTAAGTACGTCTCCTACCACCGAATAATCATAGACAGATTAGCTATTTGAATCTAACTTGTGGTCTCAGAGGTGTCTAATTCAAATATATATTAAATCTGTCTTTCTAACCTTTAAACTAATTTAAGTGGTGCTAAATATTAAGTTTAAAATTTCATATTAGGAAAATTTAATTTGTTCTTGTTCATGATTTCAGGGTCTCCACCTGATTCCGGTGTGCATTCATGTTCTTCGGTGACAATTGCAATTTCACCACCACGGATTTCATTTGATAAATTCCGGGAAAGATCTAACTATCAAGCATCTAGTTCTTCAACAAACTCTCTGTTTTAGACAAATGTATGATTTTAATAATTTTTCACGAGGAAAAACCAATTCATTACCCCGTTCATGTTTAATATATAGGATTAATTCCAACTCTATTAGCAAGAAATTAGAGCTTTGGATCCCAACAAATAAGGAACAAGTATTACCTAGCTATTTCATCATATAATTTCAAAAAAATGTAACTTTTCTTTGGCTAGTAAGTAATTATATGGGTGGATTTTAGTATTTTAGGGTTTGAATTGAGTAGGCAGGCTCGTGCAAGTAAGATCTATTATAGTTCCACTTTTAGAATTTACATTTGAATTATTTTCTTTTGTCTTCTCCAACTTGTCCATCTATTTATTAACAATTCCAAGATCACCCTATCTTATTATCATTTCTGATGCTCAATTTCTTTTTATATGAGTAGGAATTAGAAAAAATTAAGACATTTAAAGTTTTTTAATAAGCCGTAAAAATTTTAGGATGGAGGAAATAGATTATATTACGCGCAGTTGATAAATTTTTATTTTTCATTAATCTAATTCTTTTGATATTTTACAAATATCATCAAATTTACTTAATATGTTGATTACATAATTGCAAGTGAGAAAGGAGAATGTAGTTTCCTTAATTGAGAATAAGGGTCAAGAAACCAAGCTGTCTCCTGCCCGGAAGCTATTTTTGATGAAACGTAATTATTGCTATATGTGGGTCCTATTTAATGACCACAAAAATGATCGGACGGTCGTTATCTGTCAAGACTTTATGGTTGTATAGGTGTTACATAGATGATGATTAATGAGAGAGGGGGAATGAATGAATGATAGAGATAAGTATCTGTGTGCTTTTGTATGATACTATAATGTTCATTAGAATTTAATCAAGATTGAAACTAGCTTTCGTCTGTTAGTACACGATTTGTTTTACTCTCTTTCAAACAATAGACTTTTCAACCATACTGCTCAAGGCCAAGGGAAATTAGAGAATGAGTAAAACAGGAAAATTCATTCGAAAAACTCTATTGCGACTACTGATGCAGCCGACAAAGAGGACATCAAAACATGCACAACAACTTTGAATGGTACAAACAATTCGTGATAGTTGTTGACTATGTTACCCCGCTCTTCATTTTATCTTGAGTACTCGTGTCGGATACTTGATACTTGAATAAGGGTATAAACACTTATTTTCATAAACATGTAAATTTTGTCCATTATTTGAACATGTATCCATATCAAACACTTATACCTGAGTGGGGTAACAAATGTTGTGGAATCAAGCTGCAAAATATTGTGAAAAATTACTGAATTGAAATAAATTTTAAGATAATAGAAAGAGTAATGATTCAAACTTCCCACCTTCAATTCAATTGATACCCATCTTACTAATGCATCTATATACAAAATTAATAATAAGAACACGATATATACATACCTCATATCTAACGATTCCAGGGATGGACTTAAACATCTAATGATTCTAGGGATGGACTTAAACACACTCAGTCTGCCCTCCAGATCCGCCCCTGATAACATTTCATGATGATAAAGGGAGTTATGTTAAACACACTACAGAAGTACATGTAGCATTTCCTTTTTCTATTAGGTTTTTCGTAACAAAGTAATAAGAATAAGGGTGTAAATATTTCAAGTTCTTTCTTAACACCACACTAAAAGAATAACTGTATCAACATTAAGATTTTTGTTACGCGGAATTCACAAGAGTCTTGTACACTGTATACGAACTTTTCAAATACACGGTATTAATGAAGTGGCTAGCTTGTCAGCCTAGACCTAGCTTTGATGCAAACCTTTAGTTTTAAAGATCATATCAAGCACAAAAAGGGGTTTAGCATATGCTTTCTTCTTCCCCCACAGAATAATTATCTAGATGGAGTCTTGTCATGTACAATTCAAACACAATTTGCCCACTTTCTTCAAATTTCTCTTACTAATCCATGTCCATGTTACATATTCCACACAGATTTATTCATGAATCATAACGAAGTAACCTAACAAACAAAATATCTCTCTCAATATGTTTTCATATGTGCATGTATATACATACATTAGTTTGGAGAAATGTCTCTTTCTCTCTCTCTCACCTATCACTTCAAATAGTTCTGTCTTCTTACTAGAACTATAAATTTGTTTGCCGTTACATCTATCCTTAGATTTGGTTGTTAGCCACACTCAAGTAAATTTTCGTAAATTATTACTTAAAGCTATATCTAGTTGGTGATAATCCAAAAATAAACCATCCAGGTTAATGTAATCTATAGTCTTATCTCACTTAATTAAGATATTATGTTGCATGAGCGGGGTTTCATAATCTTTTGACTAACAATTCATCCAAAATTACAGCTTTACAATCTCTTTTATCGCTAATCTTGTGACCATTATACCGCTGTTAGTAATTTTGTGATGCATGACCTNCATAATCTTGTGACTAACAATTCATCCAAAATTACAGCTTTACAATCTGTTTTATCGCTAATCTTGTGACCATTAACGTGTCATAAGACTTTCGATACAAATTATAAAATAAGATTTTTAACCGCAATTAATGTCGAGAGTATTTCTTAACATTACAATTGCATGCTGCGACCTCGAGACCAACTTCTTAATTTTTGGTTTTGATAATACTAATTTAAATATAGAGGGATATTCAACACAAATCCATGACCCAACGGTAGCATTTGAGAACCTTTTTCATTTCGAGAGACGCTACGAATCAGTAAAAGCACCGAGACACTTTCACCAACTGCTCAAATCTTTTGTCCAGTCGGATCTAGAAAATTTTAAATTCAATTACATAATCCGATACAACACACCCCAAGTAATATAAATTTACACAAAAATGTATATCAATAGAGGGCCCTAATCTTTAATGCATGCAAACTACTCACCAACTATGACTGTTCATAACAAGATACCCTTTTTTCAAATCTTGCAGGTGGAAAAATGACACAAAAAGTTACAGTATCACGTGAATAGCACGTGTTAACCTAAAGAATTGTACACATTGTAGGGTCCTTAGACCATTTCCAATGCTAAAGACACCCCACTTACATGTGGGGTTACTTTTTTGCCACATAAGCACCAAATATCCTTCTAAAAAAAGTGGTCACTACACTCCAATACACAAGTCCATTTCCACTTACAAATGGGTCTCATTTAATTTTATTTTACTCTTTCTTTCACAATACTTCTTATAAATTATAATATATATTTATAAATAACGTTTAAAATTAGTTTAATTTAATTCTATTAAAATTATAATAATCAAACTAAAATGATTATTTTTTTAAAAAAATTAGTTTAATTTAATTCTATTAAAATTAAAATTTTGTGGATTTGGGAAATAGGAATTTGGATATGGATATGAAAATTGAGGGTTTGGATTTGAAGAATTTAGAGGTGAAGGATTATTTGGATTCATCTTTTGAGAGAGAAAATTAAAATTTTTAAGAGGTAATAATATGAATAATAAGGTGTGAATATTATGTATATATATAGTAGTAAAATAGTTACCGTTAATATTAACGTTATTAATATTACCGTTTTAATTTAACATACAGACATACAATACATAAAGTTATAATATAAAAACTAAAAAGTAATTTACTCTGCCAAAATTGGTCATGGACAGGTTAGTGTCCTTGGACACTTTTGATATTCCCTCTCCAATGCAAAACAACTGCTATTTGCTTGGCAGGTTCCATTTCACGAGTCTCGATGTGTAAAATGTCCTCTCAGTGTGAATGCTCTTATAACCCTTACCCTTCACTCATGGACAAAGTTGAAGATTTGCCAAGATTTTTTACAATAGAAACAGAATAATGAGTGACAGGGGATTCGAAATTGGAATAAAAAACATGAACGTGTGCGCGAGTATAATATGTATACAGAGAAATGTGTTGAGAATTCTCGTAAAATTCGGATTTTGTCACATTGAAGTTTTTGTGAGCATCACCGATAAGTTTTAGATACTTTTCGTATAAGTTACGATGGGTTGCTTTTGCTTATTTAGCACCGAGTAAATTCAGTTATCGCACTTTTGTTTTTGTTCATTCCTTAATCATCAAAGTCACAAATTTAAAATTTAATGAATGTACAATTTTTCGCAGAAAAAATGGAAAGATTAGAATTACAAGTGACAAGTTGCAATCAAAAAGCTCAAATCACATGAGCTTAGCTAAAAGAACTCCACAACTGAGAACACTCCTCTTCTTCTTCTTTAGACTTTCCCCTCATTGACAACAATTGAAATGCTGAAGTTGGAGCCTGCATAAGATCTAGTGTCACATTATTCGTGCCTGGTTCGTTAAATCGGTCCCAACCCTGTGGCTCTGAAAACATATGGTGGTCATTGCTTGAAACAAGAGGATGATGACTAGACTGATTGTTTTGTTGCACATTTACATCTTCTGCATGGTGAAAAGGCCAGTCTTTGTCGTAGCCGAACTGCTTAGCAAGGAGGGCTGCACGATTTTCTGCAATAAGTTCCCGGAGTGCAGCACTGCATCTTGAAGAGAGATCAGGGGATGAAATCGAGGATTCGTTCGTCGATGACAGAAGAGAGAGAGCACGGTCTGAGGATGATCATGAGAAGTATGAAATCTGCTTGCCATTAATTTATTTATCTCCAGGAAAACATTATTACATGTATCACTCATTTTAGAAGTCTTCAGCCAAACAAGCATAACATAGACTAAGAAAAACAAGGTGAGTGGATCAGTTAGCTCACCATTTGACAATCACTGTCCTCGTATACATCAACTAGTAATGTGTTGCAAGTGCAAGTTCATCAACTTGCATAACATTATGTCTTTTTACTCACTTTTTTGTTCTTATTTAAATATTTTTTTTAAGTGTAAAGGAGATGAGAATTGCAAACCATTATGTCTAATTTTCTTGAATGGCAACATTTTCCATGACATCTATACTTTCGTAAACCAAACCAAAAGTAATCGGTATTTCCAACTCAGAAATAAGGCTTGGGGAATGTCGCGCATGTAATAATTTGTATCATACCAAAATCTATGCAGAATACTTAACTAGGTCCCGAATTTAGACGATTATATGTAGATTCCTTGCTCTGAAGTACCAAGTCAGTAGTTTCCTATTTCTTCTTCAAACTATAAGCAGAGCTGTGGTGTCCTATTTGATTCAGGGAGAATTTACCTCCAGATACTGTAGCTACCTTTTTTTTATACAGTTCATCCCAGAAATTTAAATACTCACATTTTCGGGTATACTATAAGTATCAGAGTCTTGTTATCCACTAGACCACAATCCTTTATAATTTTTAAAACTACTACTCACAATTAGAAGAAAACAGAAACAAGTTTAAGAAAAGTTGGTTCATAATTAACCAAAACTTTGAAATATCACCCAGAGAAGAAAGCAAAATGTATGAAAACGTCTACACAAGCATACAGAAGCCCCGTAAAAATTTGCATATTAATCGACAAAAAAAACACGAAATTCAGAAAATTTAAGATATAAGAACAACAAATACTTCATAAAGAGAAATTCACCCCAAACTCTGGATTTTAAAACACTGATATGCAGAACAAAAGCTGAATAGTTTTTATGTCACTAACTAATAAACACTTATAATACCCTTAAACTAATTTTTACAAAATTGTAATAGTACTACTAGCCAGTTGCTTATGGCAGAGCTACCCTATCTGCCAACAANAAAAAATCATAAGCAAAAGTAACTTTTCTCCTAAAAGCTAGCTTAAAGCCGGAGTACACAAACACGTCAAAAGCTCCTAGAAGTCATTTTTTACTTAAAGCCATGTTACACAAACAGACTCTAAGACTTCTCTTTGCTTCAATACTTGCAGGTCATATAAATATGCATTCATTATCTTACTGGTCATACATCCGAATTTTCATAAGTTATTTTTTATCCATATTAATATTAATAAAAAAATTCAACACAAAAAATTTACACCATGTTATTATGTTAATATTAATGATATGAGTTTCAAATGAAAACTAATTACCTTGAGAAGGATTATTGTTTCTTGGAATAGGATTAGTTGAGTGTTCATGAGAACTTTTTCTTCTTCTCTCATTGTGTCCTTCTAATCTCCTCCTGCAACTTCTCTTGGTATCATCAAACTCCGTCACTAAATGAAACCTACAAACATATTAAACCCCATTTGTTTTGTTAATTTTACATTTAGTTCTACATAAATCACACACACACACACTAAAAATACTTAATTGTTAATATGAAGACCTGCTGCATTGTTGACAAAAGCGTTGTTCCATTCCAAGCACAACAACTTTAGGAGCCTTGGAGTGAACCTCGCAAACTTTATGCCTCCTATGATACTCCTTGGCATTCACCAACGCCACGTGTCACCCCTCCACCTGACACCTCGGCACCGAAGCAGGAATCGCCACCGTCACCGCCTCCTCACCGCCGCTATAATACCCCTTGCCGCGTTTCGATATCGACAACCCCGTCACATTCCTCCCATTAGGGTCTTCAAAATAATTCCTCTTCCCTAGCTTCAAGCACATCAAATGCGGGTCCGGATGGTTGTGGGGTCCACTCACACCACCACCCCCATAAACTGCATGCCCGCCACCGTACAGCATCTCGGGTGCGGCGGCGGCGGCTTGGTGGTGAAACAATTCCAAATGATGGCGAAGATCATAATGGGAAGTTGTGGTATCCGAAGTTGTAGTCCTGGAACAAGATGTAGTTGAACTCTCCCAGTTGGTAGTAATATTAATATTGTCCCATGCAAAATTAGTGAAATTATAATTTTGACCTCTAGAGGAATTATTATTATTATTATTATTATTGGTATTGTTATGGAATAAGTTGCAGGCATTTTCCATTGGTGAGACAGAAAATGAGGTACAGTACAGATAAGGGAAACTAGGAGTGCATGTGAAGGAAGATTTGGCTTCTTGTCTTTATAAAACAAGAAATAAAGATAAGTCTTTATAGTTCGAATAATATATACACGCCACTTACTAAATAATTTAATTTATGAATTTTAAATATTACTAGCTAGGGCTAGTTCGTATAACTTCTCAGATGCACCAATTTCCGGTGGTCGGAGTTTGAGAATTGGTGCACGCATTGTGTGATCTACAAAACAGTATATGTGGATACGCAGACACAAAAGGGGCTAATCATCTTCCTCAGTGAGTTTATAAGAGGGACTAATATGATCATATTAATTAGGCTCGTTTGGTTAAGTTAATTTCAGTAAATAAATATTTATTAATTGAAAAATATATGTATTATTATACTTTTTCCGTAAATAAATATGTACTTATTTCTAAAGAATAAGTTTAGTTAGTTTATTTTTCACTTTTTCCCAAATAAACATTTATTTCTCAAAAATAAACTTAGTCAAACACTCTCTAATATTGATATAATATGAGTCATATAAATCCTATATAATGCATTAAATAAGTCTTTCTTTAAATTCTGTAAATAAGTACTTATTTTCAGATTTTTTTTGTAAAAGTGTACTTTTTGTGTATATAAGTACTTATTTTTCAAAAAAAAAATTAGTCCTTATTTTAGTTTTCAAAAATGAGTATTTATTTTTTAAAAAAATAGATAAATATATACTTTTTAAAAATATATATATACTTATTTTCAGAAAATAAATTTAACCAAACAAAACTTATTTGACCGGCTACATGACATGTGAGACCGATAATCAATCGAAATTGAGGGCATTATTTGCGATGGTCAGGACTTGGGATAATCTTCATCTTGTGTTCACTTGACTTGAATGAAATAAGGGCAGAATGAAATGAAATTTACGCTCTTATTTGGTAAGATTAGAAAATATGTTTATAATTTTCATTCTTTTTTTCATTACATTCCAAATCATATATACTAAAATTGTATCCCACGTGTTTTGGAAGGAATGCTTCATTCTATTACTTTACTATTTTCCTTACAATCTTTATCATAGAAAATTTAGACTCCATCATGTTCATTCAAAATTTCACTCATACATTTTTCTTTCTTCATACAATTTGTTTATAACTATTTCATTCCTTCCGCATTTCATTCTCACTCAGTGAACAAAATCATTTATAAGTGTAAGCTTATGTTTTAACTTATCTTTTCTTGACGTCGTGGAGAGTAGAGTCTAGAGAGCCTGAAAGTATATACCATACGTTTTTAACCCTTTTGTTTTTATTTATTTTTTGAATAATTAGGTTTATAACTTTACAAAATGAGTATGTTTTAGTAAAATTCTTGGGTAAATCGGAATGGAATCCGGGACCACAAACATAAATCCTTACCACTTGGGCTATTCAAATAATTTTATTTTTTTAAAAATTAATAATCCTTTATAATTATATAGTCATTTGTTTCTTCTTGAAATTAAAATTTACAAGAATTTATCCTTATTTATATAATAAATTTTTTATCATCATCTATTGAATACTTAGAGTAACTACAACAATGTCTTAGTTGATTCACTATAAATATTATAAAATAATGGGTAATAGTGATTTTGATAATCTATTTTGCATGTCAACTCCAACAATTTTCCCGATATTCATTCACTATTATTATTATAATAATAAATTTGAATCTAGTTAGTCTTAAAAAAAGAGGAAAGAGAAAAGAAGTGAGAAAATGGAGGGAATCACTGGATACCGTTAGAATTGTATTTTATGACATATTCCTTATTTTTGAGTTTAGGAGCTCGTTTAGGGATGTTATTGGACTTGCTCTTAGATAATATAGTACAATGTATAATATTTAATTATTAAAAAATAATAAACATTATTTAATGATTAATTGTACTAAGAGTATGTACAGTGAATTTTTATATTTAGAAAATAAAATTTGGTTAGTACATCGTGAATGGTACAATTCAACGAATTTCATATTTAAAATTTGATATGAAAATATTTTTTAATCAAATTAAATTTCGCTCTTTAAATTTTTAATATTTATTAATTTATTAATATTTTTATAAATTAATTAAATCTTATAGTCACAACTTTATTAATTTATAAAAAATTTAGGTCTTATAAATCGCCCCTTTTACGTTTTAATCTATATCCTTATTTTGATTCAACCTTTCTTTGTAACGGTTGTCTTTCCAATAATCGATAACCTTATCATACCATTATTTTATAAGACTTGACTCTAACTTTATACATTATAAGTTTATAATTTGTGGATGTTCGAGTTGAATAACATTTAAATAAATATGTTATATTTTTATTGATATTTAATATAAATTTTTAATTTTTATATGTTAAAATTTTATATTTATATGTTTGGATCACATAAGTAAATAAAAATCTTATGATATTTTTTCAAATTTTAATAAGAAAAATATTCAGTGCCTGTCATCTTTTAAAATTCAGCGAAAAATAAATATATTTTTTCAAGACATTGTTGTCCTTTACAGGATCCTGTATTTACAACCTCGGATGAATTTCATCCAGATTATTACTTATTTCAACTTATTTATGAGAATTGCAATGTGAACTTTTCTTTTCCGGGTAACTAATGTAATGGAAGCTGTAGGATGACTTCTGTATTATTACGCCGTTTGTTTCCTTTTATAAATAAATAATTTTAAAGATTTAAAATATATATTTAAAATATTTTTTCAATTGATGTGTCAATGTTAACATTACAGAATAAATTTTTTTAATCAATATATATATATATATATATATATATATATATATATATATGTTAGAGTAAATTGCAAAGTGGTGGCTGAACTTTACACTCATTTTCAAAAAAATGGCCAGACTTTCAATTTTGCAAAATAGTGGTCAGATTTGCCTTTTTCCTTTCAAAAAGGTGTTTGGAGGCGATTTTCAGCTTTTTAGCAGGGGTAAAATGAGAAAATAATGCTAAAGACCTTAAAAATTATCCAAAAAAATCCCAAATTAATATGTGTCACCGTATGATTGATTATATTCGTAATAATAATAATAATTCGCCTCCGGCCACCATTTTATAAAATTGAAAGTCTGGCTAGATTTGTCTTTTTTCTTTCAAAAAGGTGACGGGAGGCGATTATCAGTTTTTTGACATGTGTAAAATAGAAAAAAATGTTTTTTAACAGGGATAAAATAGCAAAAAAAATGCTCAAGACCTCAAAAGTTTTCCAAAAAAATCTCCAGATTAATATGTGCCACCATATGATTGATTATATTCGTAATAATAAGAGTAATTCGCCTCCAGCCACCTTTTTGAAAGGAAAAAGACAAATCTAGCCAGACTTTCAATTTTACATAATGGTGGCCGAAGACGAATTATTATTATTATTACAAATATAATCAATCATATGGTGACATATATTAATTTGAGAATTTTTTTGAATAGTTTTTAGGGTCTCTAGCATTGTTTTCCCATTTTACCCCTGCCAAAAAACTAAAAATCACCTCCAGCCACCTTTTCGAAAGGAAAAAGGCAAATCTAGCCACTATTTTGCAAAATTGAAAGTCTGACCACTTTTTTGAAAATGAGTATAAAATTCAGCCACCACTTTACAATTTACTCAATATGTTATTGGGCTCTCTATAGTTACTAGGATAGTGTCATGCATCACTAAAATCTTGCACTCACTTTATGTTAAACACCAACATTATAGATATTCAGATATTTCACAAACAAGTGATTGTTTAAGTTTTTCACCTCGTATAGAAGGAGAAGACCTATTAAAGGTTCGTTTTATTTATTTAATAAATTATTCATAATTATAAGTTAAAAAATATATATATATTTTCAACATGAAACAATTCGTAACAATTTGAGACTTTATTGTTGACTCGTTTGAACTTGTAAATAACTTATAGCTTTATTATTGACTCGTTTTTACATGAAAATAACTTGTAAATACTCGTAGGACTCATTTGAACATGAAAATAATTTGTAACAAACCAAACGAGCCCCATGCGTTTTCCCCTCATATAAGTATTATTGAAGAACTTTCACATATATTCTCCCTTAATAAAAAAAATATATACCAGACATTTTCACAGATATGAAGTACTACATAACTCATTAACTTAGGGTAGAAATGAAGTATGCAGTATGCACATATATCTTCGATCTCTCACAAGAGGAAGTGAGGAACGAGAGAGATGGTATCAGAACAAAAAATCTTTGGTCGTTACATT
>QRFB01016334.1:0-17980 GCA_008931105.1 Oenanthe javanica | reverse complement strand
CAAGTTTGGAATATAATTGTTAAACTCGAACAATTCATGTCAAAATCGTTCTAAGCTTTTAAACAGTTATATAAACTTTCTACTTATTAATTTTGTAATACTTTTCAAGTTAAAATTATATTTTCTACTTGGACAGTATTTTATCATAATTAATATTTCGTGTGAATTTAAAATAATATTTTTAAATCCAAGAAAAGTGTATATATTAAAGTTACATATATGTGTGGAGTTGCATTTATTTAATCTTAACTGTAAGTATAAAATCCATCTGAATCCATATAAACATCTCTTTATTCATGATGAAAGCATGCATACAATGGCTATTGTTATAACCAAATTTTACAAGTATTATTTTGTACTGACATGTGGCAACATAGCTGACGACTTGACGAACGAGCTGACGTGTAAACATTATTTGAACGACCAACGAGTTAATTAATTACATTTATTAACATTATTCATTAAATAATTCAATATTAGTTGAATTATTTAATTCTACAAATATAATTATCAATTATATTGATATATCAATTAAGGCTCAACATTATAGAGAAGATTAACAGCTGACGAGTGGACAAAGTCTTGACAGGTAACGCTGAAAGTACTCGACGGGCAAAAAATAAGGAAGTGATAAGATTACTACTTCAACTATAATTCAAATACATGAGATTGATCCCTACAATCAAGGAATGTGATCAGCAGCCTCTAGCATGGAAATAGGATCGTGGAAGATATCCAAATCATACTATAAATACAATCATTATTAGATAAGGACTAGAAGGTTGAAATCTACCACAATTCCACATATACAATATTAACACCCGGCGAGTTGCTGCTAGATAGTCAACGAGTAGTAGCTATATGTATTTTTTTCATCTCAAACACTTGTAAACGATATTGATCAATATTATAGTGGATATTATTGGTTGGGCACACCCCACCCGCAATTGTTATCCCTTCACTAGGGTTTTCCGTGTCAATAAAACTGTCTTGCATCTTTATATATTTTCAGTCATCGAATAGCTTTTTCTTGTTATTTCTACTCGTCCAAATACTTAATTACATATTATAAATAATTTTACAATTAAAGAACATAGTTATTGAACCAGCTATTTTTGGCTAAAACAGTTTGGCACCGTCTGTGGGAATTTAACTAAGAGTTCTATATGATTTCTACAATAATGGCTACGGATCCTGAACGAAGCGGGAATGAAGAACATCCTACGAACGATGATGTGCTTACAATTGTGAAGAAGCTACAAACTGATGTGGAAACCCTACGTAGTGAGAATGAAAACCTTAAGGCTGCATTGAGTACGGTAAAATCAAGTGCAACAGCGGCCTCAAAGCAAACGGTGGCAAGTGTGGTACGAAGGCTGGATTACGATGATGATAACCAGGATGAAGGTCGAAAGGGGGATGAATGGTTTATCAAACTATCAAATGGAACCATATCATCATTTGCGGACCTCGTTGACGCATTCAACCTACAATTTGCTAGTAGCAGACGATTTGAGAAGACGACGAGTGTCTTATACCGAATTGTTCAAAGGTATAGAGAGCCTTTGAGAGAATACCTCTCCAGATTCAATATAGAGAAGGTGACAATAATAAATTATGACATACCGACGGGTATTGAAGCCTTCCGTCGAGGGCTAGTAAGGGATACACCATTGTACGATGAGTTGACGAAATACCCGTGCAGGACCATGGACGATGTACAAGCCAAGGCTATGGCCCAAGTCAGGTTGGAAGAGGACATGAAAGATGACGAGAACAACTACTATCATCCTAATAGAAAAGTTCTTACAACAAAAGCACGAGACTACAGGCCTTATTCAAGGAACAATCGTGAGGATACACATGCCAGTGCTGTGCAAGGAAGGTCAGATTGAAGAAAGGACCCAAACCTTTCACCGACGTTTGACAGTTACGGGTTCAATATTAGCCCGTCAGCTTTGGTAAGAGAATTTAACAAATTAGGTGACGTTGTCAACTAGCCATCAAAGTCAAACAAGCCTAAGGCGAATCCAGAGTCAAAGTTATGGTGTGATTTTCATGGTGATTATGGGAATAAGGCTTACGATTGTGTGACATTAATAAAAGAAATCCAGATACTCATCAAGAAAGGCTACTTGACAAAATACATGACGGGACAGAGCAGGGATAGAAAGTCGTCACCACTAAGGAAACCTCCTCCTCCACCATATCAAAAATTTGTTAAATTTATAGCTAGGGGATCTAAGGTATGTGGAGCTATATATTCACAAGCAAAAAGGGCAACAAGAGAGCCTGGAATGAGGGTCATGCGAGCAGACATCATAGAAAGTAAGTTGCCAATAATTAAGTTTGATGAGTTAGACAGGGAGCACGTAACGGAACCACAACACGATAGTCTAGTCATCTCACTGCCCGTCGGAAATTGCCTTGTCAAAAGAATCTTGGTAGATAATGGCAGTGCAGTGAATATCAATAAGTTAGATGCATTACGAGAGATGGGCTTGACTGAACAGGACATGACAAGGAAGTGTATTGTACTCCTCGGGTTCAGTGGCGAGACTAAAAGGACAGTTAGAGAGATTTTGTTACCTATGTATGCTCAAGGGGTGAATTTATTGCAGAAATTTCTCATTATTGATTTTCAATCAACTTACAACATAATCCTTGGAAGGCCATGGATACACGATTTAAAAGCTATCTCATCGACATATCACTAAGTAATAAAATTCCCTACACATTGGGGAGTCTAACATATTTGAAGAGATAAGATCCAAGCAAGATAGTGTTACAAGACATGCTTGTGACCGACTATTCAACACAAAGGGAAGGATGTTACTCAAGTTACAAGTACAGACACGGAAGAATTGACGGATGTGAATCTATCGACGGGAGAAAAGAAAGTGTTAGTGGGACATGATGTACCACCGGAGGTTGAAGCCAATTTAATTGAGTTCTTGACAGAATGTCTAGATGCTTTTGCATGGGAGCACGATGACATAATGGGCATCAGTAAAGAATTCATCACTCATAAACTCAACGTTGACCCAAACTACATACCCGTCCAGCAGAAGAGAAGAAAATTTGTGCCCGACAGGAATCAAATTATCAACGAGGAAATCAGTAGACTCTTGAAGGCTGAGATGATTCGAGAAGTGGACTACCCGGAATAGTTGGAAAACATGGTAATTGTCCAAAAGAAGAACGGGAAGTGGAGAGTATGCGTCGATCATACGGATCTAAATAAGGCATGTCCAAAGGACCCGTATTCATTGCCACACATAGATGCGATTGTTGACGCAATAACTGGACATGAGTTGTTGACATTCTTGGACACGTCGAGTGGGTTTAATCAGATTAAGATGCACTCGTCAGATGCTGAGAAGACAACCTTTGTGACCGACAAGGGGATATACTGCTACTTGGTGATGCCCTTTGGCTTGAGGAATATAGATGCGACCTTCCAACGCCTAGTCAACAAGATGTTCAAGGAATAAATAGGTAAAACAATGGAAGTCTACATTAATGATATGGTGGTAAAGTCGAAGTGCGCATTAGACCACGTCAGGGACTTGACAGTAATATTCGACATTCTACGAGCTTATAACATGAAGCTCAATCTGTCAAAATGCAACTTTGTAGTAACGTTAGGAAAGTTATTAAGGCATATGGTGACGAGAAAAGGAATAGAAGCCAGCCCGGAACAAATAAAGGTAATATTCGAATTGACATCACTAACATCCATCAAAGAAGTGCAAAAATTGACAAGACGAGTGGCCTCCTTGAACAGATTTATTTCAAGCTCGTCCGACAGGTACAAGTTATTTCCCGACGTCCTGAGGAAAAATAAGGGGTTCTATTGGACGAAGAAGCATCGAAGGAATTAAAACAATACTTGATGGCAGCCCCACTGTTGTCAAAACCAGTACCTGAAGAGATGTTGTTTGTATACCTGTCATTCACATAGTAGGCAGTTAGTGGAGTTTTGGTAAGGGAAGAGAATAACATGCAGTCTCCAATATATTACGTCAGTAAAAGCTTAGTAGACGATGAGACACGATACTCATCACTAGAGAAATTAGTGTTAGCTTTAATTGTCACGTCAATCAAACTACGACATTATTTTGAAGCCTACAAGATATGTGTCAGGACAAACTATCCATTGAAGAGGGTGTTGAGAAAGTCAGAACTGACGGGTAGGATGGCCAAGTGGTCCGTCAGACTAAGCATGTATGACATAGTCTATGAATCTCGCATGGCTATTAAATCATAAGTTTTAGCTGATTTTGTGGTGGATGTCAGCCCAAGTCAGTTGACAAAAGGTAACGATGAATTACAGTTGATGATGTCAGAAGCGAGGACTAAGCCTTGGACAATGTACACCGACAGGGGATCAAATGTCAATAATACGGGTCTGGGACTTGTGCTTAAATCGCCACAAGGGGATATCATAGCAAATTCAATATGTTGTGACTTCAAAGCCACTAATAACGAGGTGGAATATGAGGCATTGATTATTAGTCTGACGATGGCAAAGGAATTGAAGATAACTCATATTGAGGTATGTTGTGATTCCCTGTTAATTTTTAATCATGTAAATGGGTCTTATGAGGCTAAGGAGTTACAAGCAGGTTTGGTAAGTTTCAACATTCGTCAAGTCCCAAGGGAAATGAATACATAAGCCGACTCCATTGTAGGACTGGGTGTCATCTTTCGACGCATGAGCTTGACGACCATACCCATTATACACATCCTAAAGCCAGCTACAGAAAGGGGTGAAGAATCAAAAAGTGTAATGACTCTGGAAGACTTGACTGACAGTCAGCCTACTCGACCGACGAGTTGGACTACTAAAATAAAGGAATACCTGTCGAATGATACTCGACCAAGTAACGACAATGAGGCAAAACGACTCAAAATGAGGGCGTCAATATTTCTACTAATAGATGGAGTTTTGTTCAAAACTTCTACTACAGGTTTACTATAAAGATGTTTGGAGGACAAAGAAGCCCGACAGGTACTGAAAGACGTACAGGAAGGTGATTTTAGAAATCATTGCGGAGGCAGAAGTTTATCATATAAAGTACTACATATGGGTTATTATTTTCCAACTGTCAAACAAGATGCTATTGATTATGTCAAAAGGTGTGATGCCTGTCAAAGGCATGCTCCCATCCTACATCAGCCGTCAGAGCACTTGCACCCGTCGATTCCATCGTGGCCATTTATGAAGTGGGGGATGGACATCGTGCGAAAAATGCCACCAGCACCAGATCAGAAGGTATTTATGTTGGTCATGACAGATTATTTCTCTAAGTGGATAGAGGCAGAAGCATTCTAACATGTTAAGTTAAAGGAGGTAATATCTTTTACCAAGCGTAATATTTTGTGCAAGTTTGGTGTGCCATCTGAGATTGTTTGCGATAACGGCTCTTAATTCATAAGTGAAAAGACAGAGTCCTTCTATCATTAGTGGAACATAACACTGACGAAGCGACACCAAGGTATGCACAAGCCATTGGTCAAGCTGAGTCAAGCAATAAAATCATTATCAACAATCTCAAAAAGAGACTAACTACTCATAAAGGATGATGGGTGGAAGAGCTACAATGGACCCTATGGGTTGACATGACAACTCCAAAGACGTCGACAAATCAAACTCTATTTACATTGGTGTATGGGACTGAATCTATGTTGCCGACGGAAATTATGAGTTCAACAACTCGATATAGACTTGCAATAGTGGAAGGCAATGAAAATAAACTCATCCATGACTTAGACACAATCGACGAATTGCGTGACATGGCTAAGATACGTATGACCTCTTATCAATAAAGGGTAGCGAATGCTTACAACAAAAATGTCCGCATAAGGAAGTTTCAAGAAGGGGATATTGTCCTTAGAAAGGTCTTTCAAAACACAATGGACATCGACGCTGGTAAATTTGCTGACGCATGGGAAGGGCCCTATCTGATCGATGTAGTCGTCAGATGAGGAACGTATAGGTTGTCGACACTGGAAGGAGTACAGATTTTGAGGTGCTGGAATGCTCATCATTTGAAGGCGTATCATTTATAATTTCATCTCAGGTCTTTATGTCTTCATTTTCTTTTTCATACAATAAGTCGCTGAGACGTGTAGAATGCTTGGACGACTAGTTTTCTTTGCTACTTGATTCATGTTTTGAATTGGTTCTTTGGTTTTGACTTTGCTTAAATAAAATGCATGATACACCTTGATTCCAGAAGTATGCTTGATATATGTGATATATTTTGTGCTAACTTATGAATGATTGGTAATTTTATATTTATGAATGCTTTGATTTACGCAATTCAACGTTTAGTTTATACTTTAGAATATTTTCTAGATACCTAACCACTCGTCAGTGCTAAAATTGCCATCATGATGTATACACATTGTGAAAATATACATGGTAACTAAGGACATAGTATCCCAACATTATCAATATTGGGTTGATCACCCACAATGAATAAATTCTAAAGGCTTCGTCCTTTAAATACGAGACCAATAAAAAGAGAAACAAAATCAATTACTATTAAGTAATAATTTTATGCATTCTCTATACTAAGACCAAAAACCATGAATAAATAAGTTAGTTTCAAGAAGAGAAGACCTCTTAACTATTTAACGTCATGTATGCACTTACGTAAGAAAAACAATATAGACGACAAACGCAATGAATTGGCGAACCAACAAATAAACAACTTAACAAATGTATGACTATTTGATCACATTAAACACGTCAACAAATACACATACGTGATGATTTAACAGAAATTATAAATAACCTGACATGATTAGTCTTCGTCCACATACATATCAGTTATATAGATTTTATTTATCAAGCCAACTACTGACTCGTCAAGTTGAAGCTACATATAAAACGGCTACATGTAAGCACCTGTCGAGAATATATAAAAGAAAACTTATATAAATGTGGAAAGGTATTCCTGAAATTACTACAAAACAACGAAATATGACAAGATATATGTGATGATTAATCAGAAACTAAAGACTGGCAATGCAAGTGAAAGACGACAGATAAACCAAGAAGAGCAATGTGACATGAAAAATGTATATTAGAAATTGCTAATATCTAGAATGGTAAATCCAACAGCCCCCTGCCAAGAATGATGAAACAGGGACTAATATCCAAACCAATAACGGAAAAACTAACGTCAAAAGGAAACAATTTGACAAAGTTCAGAAATAAAGAGTACTAAATGAAATAAAAATGATAAAGGGAGATAACCAACTACTCCTTGTCGCTCGCATTGTCGTCTTGGACATTCCTTGCATTTACAGAAGAGCCACCAGCTGCTGCATCACCATCATCGTCACCAGGGTTGACATGGTCATCCGGATATGCTTCATTATAAATCCTGATAGCCTCGTCAATGTCTTTGTCGTCCCATTCCCCACGACAAAACTCTAACATAGTTTCAACACGAGACTTCATGATGCCTTGAGTAAGTGTATCCTTAGTCTCCTGCAGAAACGTGCCTTCGGTTTCCTTAACTTTAGCAACAAAAATGTTGAGCTCATTGCACATGTAGTTCATCTCTTTGTGGGCCAGAAACACCTGCTTTTGAAACACGCGAATCTTCTCCTCGCAATTGGAATGTTCTAACTTCAAATCGGCCATTTCATTAGAGAACTTGCAGTAGGTGCCATGCGACAGCAGCATGGCTTGAAATGCTTATAGCAAGAATAAAAGAAAAACTACAATATGTTCACCAAGAGTAAAACAAAAGAAAAACATGTATAAGGTACAAGGGTTAAGCAAAACTTACATGGAAAGAGTGCCCAACGGCCTCAACCATTATTTGTTCAACAGTCTTAGAACCATGACCACTAACTATTTTAGGCAACAGANGGCTAATCCCATGCATATTGTCTGTACATCTGGTCGCACAAATTGCATTGTATCATAAATAGCCACTCCAGTGATAACCCATCCGCCAGGAGAGTTTATAAACAAATAGAGATCTTTGGTATCATTCTCGATACTGGGATATACCATAAGACCAATAAGTTGGTTCGAGATCTCGCTATCAACTTCTTGTCCTAAAAAAGTAATCTTTCTCGATAAAGTCGGTTGATTAGGCTAAAATTATATCCCTTATGAACCTTACATGTGACTTTTGATGCATACGGTTCAACAAAAAATTGCAAAAAAGCGAATCAATGTGCAGATTCCAATCCTCTTTCTTTTTTCACATTCGTAAAAGGCTCTTTATGACTTCTAAGAAAAGGACTTTTCTTTGATTTTTTCAAGAAAGACAGGTTTTTCCTCCTTTTTGTATAATATTCTTGTAATAGAAAAATAATAGAAAAGAAAAAAAAGTTGTTAAACTTATCGAATTAACTTCTTATTGATATATAATTTCATAAAGAACAACCGTTGGCTAGCTTTAAATTCAAAATAGAAAGGGTCTGAAAGATACTCGATTGAGAAAGAAAAAATCAAAACAGGTCACATATATATGTCATGCATCATATTCTGTCTATAATATATTACAAAAGTATTGCAGAACATATAAGTCTTCAATTAATACTTCATTTAAGAATATTTTATTGAATTTAAATTTTAGTTTCAATTATGAACTCATTTTAAGTCAATTAATTTAGAAAACTTTACTAGTATTTAAAGTGAAACCTCTCATTTGCTTATTAAAAAATCAGTAAATTCCCTACTATTTCATTTGCTATTTTCTTATAAAATATTTGTTCTTAAAGATGATTTTGACAATAGCATATATTTATATTAACTGAATTGTCATGTTTAGTGAACTTTCAATTTATATGATTATTATATAGTAAATAATGGTTACTAACTATTTTATCATAAACCGCTTAAATGATAAACATGGACTAATGACATGTGATTCTTTTTATAAATCTTATGACTGATGTATAAATATAACTATATGTTATTTATTTAATTAAATTATTTTCAATTAATACTCTAATTAATTATTTTGATTAATTCCTGATTAATAGATTAATTGTTATAAGATGTTTTTACCAATTAATATGATTCTCGCTTTTACCGTCTCAAGTTCGATTATAATAATATAATATAAATAGATAGAGTTTTGTTCAATGAAAAACCTTAAATGAAATACTAAATGGAGAACATATATGTCTTGTATTATATTATGTTTATGCAATATATTATAAGCAAAATATAATGCAGGACATATATGTACTCATTTGTAAGGCTATAAGTCAAATTAGTCAAAAAAAAAAAGTTATCTATCAAACTTTTGTCTAGATAGATAAATGATATATAACATCTCAATTCTACATCAAGTTATGTGAAGAATTTTCTTTAATATATAAAAGGAAGTACCATTATCAAAGTATATAAACAAATTATAATTTTTTTTGGGATAAGGAACTTATGGATTATCCAAATTATTTCATTTAAACTAGTTTATTTTGGATATATTTACAAAACGAGAATGTTAAGAATTTAAATATTTAAAAAATAAGAAGATATAGTATAGTCATTTTTGGAATAATAATATTATTCTCTTATTAGTGGAAAAGAATAAAGAAATCAATAATAAGTGGCGTGGACTAAAAAGAACAGCATGGGACTCATCAAAGAAACAGAATAGTGTCACAAACTTTAGTTGTGTTTGTATGTAAATGCCAGCTCAACTTAACTATAGTTACAAACCCACTCAACACAGACACATATATTTACTTGGCGGCAAAACCCTTTATAACCGCCGCCGCAGTAGCAAGCGAGAGAGAGACGAGAGAGATGAGCAGCCATATGGACAAGGCAAAGAAGAAGCAAGTTCTTTTATTTTACTGCTTGGAATCTGAAGAGCTAGCTCGTAAAATAGCTTCCCAGTCTCCCCTTATTCACCTTCAATCCATTAACTGGAGGTTCTCCCTCTCCCTCTCCCTCTCTCTCTCACTCTCTCTCCCTCTTTCTCTCTTCCTCACTCTCTCTCCCTCACTCTCTCTCCCTCTCTCTATCTCTCTCACTCTCTCTCTATCTCTCTCTCCCTCTATCTCCCTCTCTCTATCTCTCTCTCACTCTATCTCCCTCTATATATATATCTTTCTAACACACACATATTTACATCTTTATTTATGTACTAATTGTGCAGTTATACGTGTATGGTGTATGTTTCTTTTGTTAATTTGTGAACTTTGTTTTTTTATATATAATTTTCATTTGTGATTAAATTAGAGTTTTTTTATTCTTGTTACATTCTTTATTATGCGTGTGTATGCATATGTAATGCAGAATTATGTGCAACTTAGTAGTCCTTTAAATTCTTAATGCCACTGTAATTTTAAAGGAGTCGTGGTCTTTTGTATTTTGGAGGATTGGATCAGTATGAATGTGTAAGGGTCTCTGCCAAAATCTTGCTTGCCATTTTAGAAAAATACGGAGAAGCTGAAAATTGCTTAAGAAATTATAACTTGTTTTGAGTTTTAAAAGGGGTGAGATATCTAATTTTGATACCACATCTTACTATTTGTAGCATTAGTAATTCATGGGCTACTGCCATCTGCCCCTAATTTGTATCGGATGCAAATTTGGGATCTTTTGAGAAGGGAGTCCAATGCCTTTGGAATTGTTAAATCCTTATTTTATCACATACAAGGAGACAAATGCACTTTACGGGTGATATTACTTATACCAATGCCACACTTAATTGGTGAATTGATTAGCTAATAGTTTGCCTTAATTTTATTTTATTGTTGTTCAATATAACTATCTTATCGGTTCACTTTTTTTTTATCATTTCTCCTTAAAGAATTTATTTTGTCATTGTTATCTTGATATGTTATTCTTTATTTATCTTTATTATTAATCAAGTTTCCAGTGTTATCTTTTGCTGCTTCTTCTTTCTTTTTTTTTGCTAATGTATCTTTTTCTTTTGAGTAAACATAATTATAATCTTCGCATATGCTTTGTTGAATGTATCAGGAGCTTTGATGATGGATTCCCTAACCTATTCATAAACAATGCACATGAAATCCGTGGGGAGCACGTTGCATTCCTTGCATCTTTTAGTTCCCCAGCTGTCATATTTGAACAGCTTTCTGTCATATTTGCACTTCCCAGACTATTTGTTGCTTCTTTCACTCTGGTATTACCATTTTTCCCCACTGGTTCCTTTGAGAGAATGGAAGAAGAGGGAGATGTAGCAACTGCATTTACTATGGCGAGAATATTATCAAATATTCCAATATCAAGAGGAGGCCCAACCAGTTTGGTTATATATGACATACATGCTTTGCAGGTTGGTTTCTTTGCATCTCTGTCTGAAAGTAGGGCACATGTTGAAACTAGGATGTTTTCCATGTGTGTATTTTAGTTTGTTCTACGTTTTCCATGTTGTGTGTATTTTAATTTGTTCTACTGGTCGGGAATGCCTTAAGTTTACTGTGAACATCAGCTCACCTATTTTGTTTCTGCATGTACAAGAAGAGCCACAACTTGAGGTTTTATTTCCACCAGTAACTCGCAGACATTTACTCACGTGACTGAATCATTGATCATCTTTTATCCACTTAATGTTGTATACCTTCTTTTTATTATTGTTGAACAGAGCAGTCATTATAAAAGAAACTTACAGTTTTTATTTCCCTTCCTATTTACACAAACTCCAAACATCCCTTTCTTCTAAAATCTTACACTCTTTTTTATTTCTAATTGTGATTATTGTTTACCAAGCTAATCACTTTCCTATTAAAACTTTGTAGGAGAGGTTTTACTTTGGTGACCGTGTTTTGCCTTGTTTTGAAACTGGCATTCCTTTGCTAAAGCAACGGCTTCACGAGCTCCCAGATTCAGATAATGTAAGTATTAAGCTTGAACTTACGGTGCTGGCTTGCCTATCATCGATTCTTCAGCAATTACTGTGTATTTTATTGCAAATGTAGAACGTATTTGCGTCTAGTCTTATTCACTTACAATGACAATTTTTTATTATTATATTCCAGATAGTTGTTGCCTTTCCGGATGATGGAGCATGGAAGCGATTTCACAAACAATTAGATCATTTTCCCATGGTTGGTGAATTCCTCTGACTTTAGGCATGCTTACTCGTGTTATTTACTTCATATTTTTAAAGTGTTAAATGTTGTTTGTTGGCAGGTAGTTTGTGCAAAGGTTCGTGAAGGAGATAAGCGAATTGTTCGGCTAAAAGAGGGTAATCCTGCTGGTTATCATGTAGTCATTGTTGATGATCTGGTGCAGTCAGGAGGTACCCTAATTGAGTGCCAGGTAATTCTTTTTTTTTCTTAAATGATTTTTATATGTTAGTAAGATGCAGTGACTTCCCACTGAATGTTCCATTCATTGATATGCAATTGAGGTAGCANATTTACTTCATATTTTTAAAGTGTTAAATGTTGTTTGTTGGCAGGTAGTTTGTGCAAAGGTTCGTGAAGGAGATAAGCGAATTGTTCGGCTAAAAGAGGGTAATCCTGCTGGTTGTCATGTAGTCATTGTAGATGATCTGGTGCAGTCAGGAGGTACCCTAATTGAGTGCCAGGTAATTCTTGTTTTTCCTTAAATGATCTTTATATGTTAGTAAGATGCAGTGACTTCCCACTGAATGTTCCATTCATTGATATGCAATTGAGGTAGCATTCTTTATACATGTTTATGGTTAGTAGTCTGCTCCATTATTATTATCCAAGCAATTTCTTAAACGGTGTCAAAATTAATATAGAGCATGCATAGAGTAACTTACTCAAGATATGGTCGCTGTCCTGTTGACCAATATATTGTTGGATCTTTTTATAATTGATGAGATCCTTATCAATATTTTATGTAATGCCCGTCACTCTACCAGAAAGTTTTGTCAGCTCATGGTGCAACCAAGGTGAGTGCGTATGTCACCCATGCTGTGTTTCCGAATCGCTCTTGGGGAAGATTTCTTCACAACAATTGCAGTAACCACCTACCTGATTAATATTTTAGATTCTCCTATACAGTACTTGTATATGTTTCATACTAATTTCCCATCCACTGCCAATGTCACTTAGAAAACTCTGAGAGAGCCTTTGCCTACTTCTGGATCACTGATTCATGCCCCCGGACCGTGAAGGCTATAGCTGATGAAGCTCCTTTTGAAGTCTTGAGTCTCGCGGGCTCTATTGCAGATGCTCTTCAAATCTAAATTACCCAGAGGTTGTAATTATAAGAGAATGCTGAAAAATGGCATATCAGAATTAACCCTGTATTTTTTTTATCTTTTTACAAGTCAGATGGAGAAACAGGGTTTCTCTCATGAGTGCACCATCCTCTGAACTTAACCCATCTACACAAGTATGTATTATATTATTAATTATTCTATCTGTACAATTGTCTGAACAATGAAGCATATTTAATCCCTTTACTTTGGATTACTATGTTGATGGTAGTACAACTGTAAATTATCTTCTACTGGGACACTAGCCTTTGCTAACTTTTCAATACGAATAATGAAGAAATACGTACAAAGTAGTGTGGACACAAATTTGATGATTAGGTGTATTAATTACAGTTGGAATGCTACATGAGCAATTTAGTAATCATGTTCAGTTATATTGTGAGAACAATACTTATATACTTATAGTAATAAAATAGTTTTGCAGGTTAATATAATCCAGTTAATTTGTCATTAATAAATTCAATTGTTATGGCCCTTGACGATAAAATAGATATTTAACTTGCAAGTTTTTACCTTTCAAGTGAAAGGATTTTTCTTGTTTTAAGCATAGGTTTTGTTTTCATAATTGTATTGGGCTTTTGATGAATTTTTTTAGCTGGGTTCAATATTAGCCAATTTCGTGGCTAATTTTGAATTCCAAGATTATTTGTCTAGTCTATAAATACACATATCTTGTAGTCTTTCAAGGAAGACTGACAATAATATGATAGTTTGTCTATTCAGTTATAGCATTGAGAATTCAATTTAGGAGTAAATTTAGAGTTTGAGTTTTGTTTCTCCATCTTTAGATATTCAGAGTTTTGTTTTCATTCTCTCCTCGCTGCCATTCTTGTTACAATTCTTTCAACCAAATGGGCTCCTGAGCTTTCCTCCCCCACCCTTGGCATATACCATGAAAGAGCAGAACTTGAACCAAAATTGTTACTCTTAATATTTTCCTAAAAAGCTACCAATATTCTGTTGTAAACACATTTTTAATATAGACAAAAACTAGGGTCTCGTTGGTTTAATGTAACCCCAACACAGTAATTTCAATTTCCATGTAACCAGATATTTACCGTGTTTAGTTGTGTGTTAACCTAATAACTCATACTTCCAAGGTATTTGTAGTTATGGCAAAACACCGCAACTCACTTACCTAGGACATGCGTGGTCACCTGAGTTACATAGTTGTCTCTTATTTTTATTACATTGTACTATATAATAATATTTACATAGTTGTTTCTTATTTTTATTAAATTGTACTATATAATAATATTAATATTATATATTAAGTTATATTGATTACTAAAATTGTATAATATATATCAAAATCTAAATAAAAAATATTAATAATATTATTTTTAAAAATATATATATATAATGCATTTGTTGATGTTTATATGATAAAAAAATATAATTAAATTAAAATTGCATAAATTAAGTTTTTTTATTAAAATATTAATATATGTAACTATTATTTAAAATTATTTATAATATTTTATACATAAACACACATACATACACACACACACACACACACACATATATATATATATATATATATTTATATATGTTATCTTATTAAAAAGATATTTTTTAATTCTATTTGTGTTTTTTTATTTGAAATAGAGTAACATTATATTAATATATTGACTCATTTTAATGGTCATTTTGATTTATAAAAATCTCAATATTTGTTTTTTAGTTTAAATGTTATCGAACAATTTAATATTGTATATTGTATATTTTTTATTTGTTTATTTATATAAATGAATTGCTTGTATTATTATACATAAATAATTAATTACGTAATTTCTAGTTTATAAATAAAACAAATATTTATTTAATATTGCATATTCTAAAATTATATTTATTTATGTATTTATATAAGTAAAAGTCTTTTATTCATATATTTTAAATAATAAAATAAATGAGTTACATACCTGTAAGTCATAATCAACCAAACACATATTTTTCATTTATGCCGAACAACGAGACCTAGAAATCACAAAATATATCTTTCAAACAGGAAGAGTATTTTGGTGGAAAGAGGTCCATGGGTTCTTTTCATGTCATATTTACTGGCTTATCTTTTTTCTGAAATATGTATACATAACGTTAGTTATAGCTACGTAGTACGTATGGATGTAGTAGCTAGGCCACATTGATAGTGAGTTTTGTGGAATCATAGTACAAGCAAAGGAATGCATAAAGATTTCAACTTGTGGATGGATTTGAAACGTACCAGTTTGCCATAATGTCAACATTGGTGGTGAGTCTTGTCGTAATTAATGTGTGATTTGATAGATTGTCGTCGGAGCAGCTATCATTTATAATAATTTTAAAGGTCGAGTATCGTTCATGTTATTCGACTGATTTTAGTACTAGAAGTTATGAGACCAGAGCTCATATTCATCCCCTCACCCGGGGTTGGTCATCTGCTACCTACAGTCGAGGTTGCAAGGCTCCTTGTTAGTCGGGATGAGCGAATTCATGTCAGCATCCTGGTAATGAAGATGCCTTTTGACTCCCGCATAGATGCATTTACTCAAAACCTCAAGAAAGAAGCTCCTGAACGTGTAGCCTTTCTCGACATCCCTGCTCTGGACGACATCACAATGGCAGAGATCATGTCCTTGCCAAGGATGTATTTCCTCACTTCCTTCATTGAGAACCAGCGAACTCAGGTAAGAGATGTAGTTACAGCAATTCTGAATCGGTCTGAGTCGTCTAAGCTATGTGGATTTGTCATTGATATGTTTTGCACCTCAATGATAGACCTTGCAAATGAGTTCAACGTCCCATCATATGCATTCTTCACTTCTAGTGCTGCATTTCTTTCTCTCATTTTTTACATCCAAAATATTAAAGATGTCGAAAGCCAGGATATGTATGAGTACAAAGACTCAGATGTTGAGCTCCCTCTCCCGGGCTTCCTTCACCCAATTCCTGTCAAGTTTTTGCCTTTAATGATGCTAAGTAAGGATGGGTCTGCCATTGTCATAGCTACAGCCCGAAGATTACGAGAGACCAAGGCTATTTTGGTCAACACGGTATGGGAACTGGAAGCCCGTGCTATTGAATCCCTTGCTGCTGATGGAAAACGCCCTCTTATCTACCATGCAGGCCCTATAATTAATTTCAAGAATGGTAAAGCAACACCCAATAGTAAAACATCAGAAGAGGCCATTATTACCTGGTTGGACAGCCAACCACCTTCATCGGTAGTGTATTTGTGCTTCGGAAGCATTGGAAGCTTTGAAATAGAACAAGTAAAAGAGATAGCGCATGCTTTGGAACTCAGCGGACATCGTTTCCTGTGGTCTCTACGATGCCCGTCTCAAGAAAAGAAGCAAGTGGAATTGCCAAAAGATTACGAGGATTACAATGAGGTGTTGCCCGAAGGATTTTTGGACAGGACATCAGGGCTAGGAAAAATTATTGGATGGGCACCCCAGGTGACCATCCTTTCCCATCCTTCTGTGGGAGGATTTGTGTCTCACTGCGGATGGAACTCTATCCTAGAGAGCATATGGTGTGGTGTGCCAATAGCTACTTGGCCAATGTATGCTGAGCAGCATATCAACGCGTTCCAGTTGGCGGTGGAATTAGGAATAGCAGCGGAGATTAAAATGGATTACAGAAAAGACAGTACTGCTAACATTGAATCAACAACGATAGTCACAGCAGAAGAGATAGAAACGGGTATAAGATGTCTGATGGATGGAGAAAGTAAATTGAGAAAGAAAATCAAAGTAATGAAAGACACATGCAGAAAAGCTACTGTAGTGGGTGGCTCATCTTACACTTCACTTGGACAGTTTATTAAGGATGTCATGGATAACATCCAGGAATGAGCTTCTAAATGAATGAATAAAACTTATAGAGCTCATAACTGAAGAGCTAATCTAACCCCATGTAATACTTAAGTTTCGGGGGAAATGTAGCACTCTGAATATCTCTATGTATACTACAAACTAGCTAGTTCTTTCTTGCAAGGGAGAATTTCAGGCCCTGGGGTTCTTTATAATCCCTTCTTTGTTAGAACTTGGAACCATCGTACTCGATGAAAGAAGCCTTTCTCATTATTTAGTTATAGAACTCTTGATATATTTATAAATCAGTGAAGTCCCCGCTCTCAAACTCCAGTAAGGAGTCAAGTATACCATCACTAGATATATATATGCGCATACTTACAATAATATACAAACATGTTTAAAATATTTACATATATCATGCCCGGGGTCTGTTTCCCTTTCTTCTATACACTTTTAAAAACATCCCCAATGTTATATATTACAATAATGTACATAAACATGTTTCAAATATTTACATAGAAAATCGCATCAGCAATTAGAGGAAAACAGTGTTATTTGAAAAACTGAGGAAATTATGGGAAGATCATCCACAAGCTGCGGCTAACGTATTAAACCCTTCAGCTGGATGCGCCAAAATATTCTTCTCCAGTCAAATTGTTGCCTTCAATGAAAATGCTTCCTTTGCCANTTGCCTTCAATGAAAATGCTTCCTTTGCCAGATCTCTTTGCTGCCTGCCTGTTAATTACCGAGTATCCCTAAAAAAATGGATACTGCATACTGCATGCTACATGAACAAAGATGCACTTCTTCATTTCTTTTTTTTTCTTTTTTTTTTATTTTACAATGCAATTGTTAGCACTCATAAGTCATAACCATCACCTATGAACGCCAGATACATTCATCACATGTTCAGCTCAGGTAAGAGTTTCTGTCCTCGGGACTACTGGTGGGGCTTTCCAAGGAAT
>QRFB01016332.1:0-22207 GCA_008931105.1 Oenanthe javanica | reverse complement strand
AATATACAGACTTTTTTAATGGACAGTCTAACGATTTTTGGTAATGATCATAAATATGTATATCTGATTTGTCAAAACATAATTGAAATGTTAATTAGAGTTACAATCTNACAAAACTAAAATTTAACGAATACATAACAAAGAACGAATCAAAGTTTTCTTAATTAAAACCACGATCATTGAGTAAATCTTTCAGTGTGGAGCATCTCATAGTCACATCGCTAAAATATACAGACTTTTTTAATGGACAGTCTAACGATTTTTGGTAATGATCATAAATATGTATATCTGATTTGTCAAAACATAATTGAAATGTTAATTAGAGTTACAATCTTATCCGGTAAATTTTTCTTCACAGCTCTTGAACAAGTTATATCCATGATATGAAGATGTAAAAGTATGTCTTTACTTCTCTACAACACTTGTTTATATATTACAAGTGCTTTAACAGAATTCCTAGCCAATAGATAAAAATAATAATTCCTACAACTAGAATTCATATACTTCTGACTTTTTCTTTTGCATCATTTAGTTTAGGGAATAATTTTGTCTTTACATTCTCCCAAGAAAGACAGTCCCTCCTAGAGTCTTCACAGTTAATGACAATGTGACGGTCTTCCAATGATATCTTCACTCTGCCAGGATTCTTGATACTTTGTCTTATTCTCCATGATATATCCATCGATTGATAATTTCACTAATCAATTAATAATTGGTTATCAATATATCAATCGATGGTTCTTCTTATCTATTGATGGTCTTCACATTATTCTGGATTTGATCTTCATTCATTGAGACTTTATCTATTGAGCTTCTTTATTCATTGATCATCCTTCACTTGTACAATTTACATGTGTTAGGGATTGTGGGGTTAACATTGTAATCAACTTTAGTACTTAGTCTTAATTTGTAAATAAGCTAAGTAAAATGTATTATCATATGTATATTGACAATATGTTTAAACAGTCTCTTAAAACAGTATGTTTAACCACAACACAAATATGTGACAGTAAGTTTAATAGTTATTGTCTTGTACAAATGTAATAACCTAATCCATGAAGTAGAAGTTCACAAAGTATTCATGCACAACATTGTTCAAATTCATGACAGTAACATTCAACACTCAAGCCTATGACATCATATTCAAGTAACAATACAAAGGAACAGGTGACAATAACTATTCCCTCGACAGTAAACTTGACGGAGAATGAAGATTTGAATACAACAAGTTTTAGTGACAAAAACATTAGCGGGGATAGTTAACAACAGTTTTGGAGATAGTATGTTTTAATGGACTATCAAAGCTTGACAATAAAGTATGCGGAGCCGAAGATACTATCACCATATTTTTAGTGAAGCTGACAGTCTGTTTCTGGTAGCAAAGTAGATAGAGAAAATACAAGGAATGATTTTGATACCTCAATCTACTCTGTCAAGTCTACTACTGCAACTTGAAAGAAGACAAGCAAAAAGATAAAGAGTGTTCAAGGAGTCAAAGATTTCTGTACATCTCAGAACAACTATATCTACAAAGGGAATGAAACCAAGGTTGAATATGAAAAGTAAATTTATATTTCAAGATTTAAGTGAGATGTGACAAAGGAAAAGTGCACATGTAAGTGAGATATGTGTTTCAGTATAAATACACATATCTCACAAGCACTTTTCCTAATGCAACTGAGCTATAACTACTTTGTCTATTCTCCCAAGTTTAGTAACAATAGCAAATCAAATTGTTAGTAACAATAACATATTAATTTTGAAGTTTAAACACTGTGTCTTTGATCTACTTTGTTTGATTGTTTACATTTTTAAATTGTTAAACATTATTCTTATTTGTTGTTAGTGAGAATAGTGATTATTTAACAAATTGCATTCAACCTCCCCTTTCTACAACACTCATTCTGTTTAACAACTAGTATCAGAGCAGCATGTTTAATATATCTAACCTAAAAAGATCCAAAATGAGTGCACAAAAAGTAAGCCTAAAAATACCCACATTTGACAAAGAACATTACAACTACTAGAAAAGAAAATTGATGTCGTTCATAAAAACAGTCAACCACTTTATCCTAGTATTCTAGAAAATGTTCCTTTTATTCCTCAATCATATGTACCTGAAATCACAGTAGAAGGTGAAACCATACTTGCCTACTGGGTTCCTAAAAAGGTTTCAGAATATAATGATACTAAAAAGGAAAAAGTAGCCATGAATGATTGTTTGCAGTTCATAATCATTGAAGCACTTGACAATGTTATGTATAATAATATTGTCAACTGCACAAGTACCAAATAAATATGGGAAACCATTGAGATACTTTGTGAAGGAACAAAAGAAGTGAAAGACAATCAAAAACAAATCCTGGTGTCTCGGTATGAGGCTTTTATGGCCAAATCAAGTGAAGGGTTGACTGAGATGTTTGAAAGGTTCAACAGGCTGAAAAATGACTTACAACTGCATGAAAAGTTTTATGATAAAAAGGAAGTAAACATGAAATTCATGTTGACACTTCCTGACCATCTTGAGCATAAGGTTGCTGCTATAAGAGAGGGAAAAGACATGACTAAAGTCTCTCTTAAAATTCTTTATGACATTTTGAAAACCTATGAGCTAGAGTTACCATAAAAGAAAGCTATACAGTCTGGTCAAAGAGGCAAGATGACAAACACCTCAAATGCTCTTGTGACTCAAGATCCAAAGATGTTGCAGTTACAAGAATCTCAGCTTCAACAACAAATCAAAATCGAAGAGATTACTGATGATGATGTCACTCTTGAACTCAAAGATGGTAATGAAGATGTGTTCTATACTTTGGAGGAGCTTGACAAAATGGAAAACAAAACCATGGCTTACATGGTAAGGAAATTCTCAAACTTGAGATTCAAGAAAAACATGACATTCAAGCCTAAAGGTCAATTCTCTAAGTACAACAAAGGAAACTCTTCAAAAACTGGAGGAAGTGGAAAATGTGGTTACAAATCTAGAATGGTGAACATATCAAAGATAAGATGTTACAACTGTAATGAGATGGAGCATTTTGTAACTGAATGAAAAAGGCCAAAGCAAGTACGAAGAAATGACAATGACTATGAGAAACTCAAGGCAAAGTATAATGCCTTGCTAAAAAAGAAACAAGGAAGGGCATTTGTGGCTGAAGGCAAATATTAGGAGGAATCTGATGATGAAGAAGAAGATGAGTATGAAAATTTAACTCTCAAGGCAAACTCTGGAGAAGAGTCACCTCATTCATCAAGTCAGGTACATTTTCTTACTACTGTTGATATGACTGCATCTCAGTATAAGAAAACTATAGAACGCTTAATTTATGAGATTTTTAATATTCATACTAGTATGCTAACTGTTAATGAAGAAATTGTCAAACTGACTAGTGCTAATGAATTATTAAACTGCAAGAATGAAGAACTAGAACTCAGACATAATGTTTTTGAGTCCTTAAGTCAAGAAAAATGAAATTTTAAAAAACAAGATTGTGTGTGCTTTTCAAGTTGAACAATTTCTTAGAAAACAGATTTCTGAAAATGAACTTTAAATCAAGGCCTACAAGAATTCCTCTTTTTTGTTAAAAACCTATCATGAAGAAAATATTGAACATCAAAAAGTTAGAATAGGCATTCTTAAACTGATTGTATTGATAAAACTACTATCAGACCATCTATTCTTAAGAAAGTCAAAAATCTCATGTTTAAAAAGGCTGAGTTTGAATTTGATGCGGAATCCCTAATTCTTAAGCAAGAACTAGCTGATGAGGACCTATTAGGTTAAAAGATACTGTCAAAAACCCCAAGACAGTTAGTTTTTCCCTTGAAAGTACTCATGGTCTAGAAGATGATGTCAATACTAGTAAGATAGTAAGTACAGAAGATGATGTCAAGACAGTAAGATCAAATCATACTGTCAAGACAGTTCCATCTTAACTTACTGTTAACAATAGTAAGACAGTAACTTCTAAACCTGTTGTCATCAAGACTAAGAAGAATAGAAATGGAAAGTTAGGAATAAATAAAAAGAATAATTATGGTTACATTTTTAATGCTCCCAGAAAATTATGTAATAAATGTGGTTCTTCTAGTCATTTAACTCATGTCCGTACTAAGAGTAAGTCTAAAGTTAAACATGTTATATCTATTAATGAATGGAGAGGCACAAGGAAATGTTATCCAAGTGTTTTGTGGCGTCTGCACTAGGAACTCAGTGTGCAGGCGCAACAAAACAAGTTCAAAGCGCAAGGAAGATATAAGGGAAGGTTTGTGGTGCCTACACAAGGGTTGTGGAGTGCAGGCGCAACAAAATACTTTCCTTGATGTTTTGTGGAGTTAAAGGCGCAACAAAAGAATATGGACATGTTTGTGGCGCCTATACACTGCAACTAGAGTGTAGGCGCAACAAACAAGTCATGGGAGCAAGGAAACTATCCCCCAAGATTATAAGTACTTTAGTGGCACCTACACTAGGTGAATGGTGTACAGGCGTAACAAATTATTAAAGGCGCAACAAAGGGATTTAGTGGTGCCTACACACTGTCCACCCTGTGCAAGCGCAAGAAAGGACTTAAGCAATTGTGAAGCAAATCAATTCTAATTGATTTGAAAAGTCTACACATATAAACAAATCAATTCTCCAAGAATTCAAGATATGATCATTTCAACACAATTCAACTAATTCTTGTACTATACGTTGTACTAATTCAAGAATTCTAATAATACAATCATTTCGTACACATTACATTGTATTCTGCACAATGTACTGCACATTGTCATATTCAACATATTATTTTCTGCACATTTTACTTGCAATACATTGCGTTCCGCACATTGTACTTATAGAAAGATCAAGTTTTCCATTGATTTTCAGCAAACGATTAGTATTTTAATCATCAAGTTATATTCTCCCANGATTTTCAGCAAACGATTAGTATTTTAATCATCAAATTATATTCTCCCGTGATTGTCAATACCGGTGAAATGTATAAAATCTAAATTATATCTGAGTCAAAGAAAATGAATATTTTAATATGAATTTGCATAAATATATTTTCAAAGCATAATGTAACGCATGCGTGCATAGCATAACATAATGTACACTCCTCAACAATGTACTACAAGAGGCACTGCATGCAGTACATTGTATTGCATTTAGAACATAAGGCTTCTGCTATTTACAAAACCAAGGTAGATTAAATGTTTTACATTATATACAAACATGCAGCACATATATGTATTGATGGTACAAAATGTATTGCACACATGCAAAACATAATGTAATGTACACTCCTAACTAATATAAGGCATCACATATATGTATTTCTCATTTCCATTTTTATTTTCTCGGAACTTATCCCCGACTCAGCAGTTTTTGCACTTATAATAGTACTTGATCCAATGTTTTGCTTCTCATTATTCTTCGTTTGAAGCTTCAACTAATTTTTCTTTATAATCATGTCTAGCACTTTGTTTTCTGCCCCCACGACACCTCTACCAGCACTACTATATGCACTATCAAGATATGTTTTAAGTCTTTCCCAATGACTTTTTTTGTCCTGCATAAGTAACATCTGCACCATTGACATCTTCATCACCAGCATTCATAGAAAAACTATCGGCCGCCACTTTAATTTTCGTATATTCACTATTCCAATATTGCACTTTATGCTCTTTGCGAATTTCGTCACTTCCCGTCATGTCAACGTACTTTGCCTTCTTTTTAGGCCAGTTATATAACCAAAGATTTTCAATCAGGCGATTACTTCGTCGGCATCCTATAAAAGTTCACAAACCTTTAACATATTTATTAACCATGACATACTCCACGACACTACAATTTAACAAATGTTCGCGACATATATGACATCACAATATTTCTAACACAATCACATATAAGTATGTCCAAAGAGCATAACACAAGTAGTTAGTAAGAAAAATTGTAATGAAAATCAGTAACCATAATATCACATCCCTAAAAGTTGAGATAATAAGTACATATACAAAACTTTTTTTTTATTAATATCATCTATTATGTTCTCATGTTTTATCCAATAACAAAGATGGTAAATTCAACCCGGTAATTACAATACACTCAATACCACAATACCACAATTATAGTACATATAATACCTTAATTGCAGTACATACAATACACAATACCACTTAATTTTCAATACGAAATAGATGGTTCATAATACCTAATTAATTAGATGATTTACAATACCCGATAATTACAGTACACACAATACCACAATTATAGTACACACAATACATCAAGCGCAATACATACAATACCACTTGATTATATAAGATATTGCAAACTCTAGTTTCTCCCAATTATAAATCGTCACAATCACATTCATTTAATTATAATAATCTAAAAAACTAATACAAAATAACATATATAACATGAATCTCTATCTTGCCTATTTTGAAATATCAGTTGCAGTATACATGGTTATACATCCCATAAAAATTTAAATACATGCACTACCAATAACTATACTCAATTATAAATTATCACAATCACACTCCTTCAATTACAATAATCTAAAAAGATGAAGCACTAGAAAAATTCATTATATTTAAAATTGAAGCTGAAATACAAACTAGTAAAGTACTTAAACGTTTGAGATCTGATAGAGGTGGAGAGTATACAGGTACATCGTTTAAAGATTTTTGCAAAATCAATGGTATAGTTCATGAGGTGACTCCACCATACACTCCTGAGTCTAATGGGGTGGCAGAACGAAAGAACAGAACATTTAAAGATATGATTAACAGTATGCTAATTAATTCTGGGTTGCCTAAGTACATGTGGGGAGAGGCTCTGAATACGGCTTGCCATATTCTGAACAGAGTCCCTCTGAAACATATGGACAAGACACCTTATGAATTATGGAAAGGCAAAAAGACTAGTTTAAAGTATCTTCGTGTATGGGGCTGCTTTGCAAAGGTACTTGCCCTGAACACAAGAGAAAGAAACTGGGACCGAAAACTGTTGATTGCATCTTTCTGGGCTATATTGAAACCATTACCGCTATGAGATTTTTAATCTTAAAATCTGACATAGATGGTATAGTGGCAAACACTATAGTTGAGTTTCATGATGCAACATTCTTTGATAATGTGTTCCCTATGAAGACTGGTGTACCTCAGGGTATTTTTTATGATGATCTCATTCGCACATCGAGTTTCATTCCTAATCATGTGGAAAGGATGACAAATGTGAGGGCGGATCCTGCTAGTAGCTCTACTCATAACGAAGTAGAGGAACCTAGAAAGAGTAAGCGTGCAAAGGTGCTTAAGGACTTTGGAAGTGATTTTATCACTTACAATGTCGAGAACGAACCTTTAATTTTTCGACAGACCATGGACTCTTCAGAGTCAAGGCGCTGTAAAAAGTGAGATNTACAATGTCGAGGACGAACCTTTAACTTTTTGACAGGCCATGGATTCTGCGGAGTCAAGGCACTGGAAAGGCGCTGTAAAAAGTGAGATCGACTCTATTATTTCTAATGAAACATGGGAGTTGGTTGATCTCCCTCCTGGGTGTACTACTATAGGATGCAAGTGGATCTTCAAAAGAAAAATGAACCTAAATGGCTCAATAGATAAGTATAAGGCTAGGCTGGTAGCTAAGGGTTTTAGGCAAATGGAAGGCATTAACTATTTTGATACATACTCTCCTGTTGGAAGAATGACAACAATTCAAATGCTTATAGCATTGCCTTCCGTACATGATCTTATCATCCATCAAATGGATGTAAAGACAGCTTTTCTTCATGGTGATCTTGAAGAAGAGATTTATATGGATCAGCCTGAGNGAATGCTTATAGCATTGGCTTCCGTACATGGTCTTATCATCCATCAAATGGATGTAAAGACAGCTTTTCTTCATGGTGATCTTGAAGAAGAGATTTATATGGATCAACCTGATGGATTTGTTGTTTCTGGCAATGAAAGAAAAGTTTGTAAGTTAGTCAAGTCTATCTATGGCTTGAAACAAGCTTCTAGAGACTGGCACAAAAAGTTTGATGAGACTGTTTCAACTTTGGATTTTTTGGTTAATGAAAGTGACAAGTGTGTCTACTATAAGGTTAAAGAAAATGATAAAGTGATTTTGTGCCTGTATGTGAATGACATACTGTTGTTTGGAACCAATATTGAGATTATTAATGAAACAAAAAGTTTTTTGAAAAGGTACTTTGAAATGAAGGATATGGGTGAGGCTAACGTGATTCTTGGTATCAAACTGACTCAGTCAGCTGATGGAATAACCTTGTCACAATCTCATTATATAGAGAAATCTATACTTGAGAAGTATGGTTATTCAAATTATAGAATCGCAAGCACACCATATAATTCAAAAGTTGTTCTTGTCAAGAATAAGTCAGGAGTTCCTGTGTCTCAGTTAAGATATTCTCAGATTATTGGGAGTTTGCAATATCTTGCTAATGGTACTAGACCAGATATTTCATATTCTGTGTCTAAGTTAGCTAGATATACAAGTTGTCCAAACAAGACTCATTGGGATGCTCTTGATAGAGTGCTTAGATATCTAAAAGGCACCATCTACCTTGGTTTGCATTACAGAAGGTTTCCTGGAGTGCTAGAGGGATATAGTTATGCAAGTTGGATAGCTAAGAAATCTGGTTTCAATGGAGTGACTGGATACGTCTTTACCCTTGCGGGTGGAGTTATATCCTGGAAGTCTGCTAGACAGATTATTGTAACTATGTCTACCTTTGAGGTTGAGTTGTGTGCATTAGATGCCATGGAAACGGAGGCTGAATGGTTGCATAGACTTATGTCTATGATTCATGTAGTAAGTCAACCGCTTCTTGCTCTTGCTGTTCATTGTGATAGTCGTACAACTATCAACAATATAAATAGTAAGAAGTTTAATGTGAAAACAAAAAGACACGTCCAAGTTAANNAACCAAGAGACACGTCCAAGTTAGACTAAAGTCTATAAGGGGTTTGGTGTCTGACAGGATCATTGCTATTGAGTTTATTGGAACTCAAGATAACCTGGCTGATCCTTTGACTAAGGGACTTGAGCATGCTGTTGTCCTTAAATCAAGGTTGGAGATGGGACTGACAACCCATTTTGAGTCATCAATAGCGGGAACCCAATACACCTTAGAGGAGGTCCCTCTAAGTGTATTTAATGTGGTAATAACAAGTTGTGAGGATGATTCAATAGTACCTCTACTACATATATTTGGATACTCATGTATCTAAGTCTTTCCCCTGTAAATCTCAAGAGGTACTATAATTGCTAGTTAGCAAGAGTTTTAAGAACTCTGAATGGGGTCAAGTCGTGAGACGAGATGTTGGCAGTACATCTTTGGAGATGCCCAGCTAAGCGAATGTTATTATGAGGTCACAATTAGAGGATAGGGTCATTCCTCGAAGCATTCGATGAACAGGATCGAGACATAACCATTAACGTCTCAAAGCCGTATATCGGCACCATAGCCTTTGACTTGTCGTCATCTATGGAGTATGGTTGCACAAAAATGGATAAAGATTCAAGGTGAAACATTCCATCTATATTTGGTATCCATCGAAGTAGAGGACTTAGGTGGGTTCAAATCTTGACGGGTACCTACTCTGAAAAGTAAGTCATGAGTAGAACCTGATATGCATTTCTGTATGGATTCNATGCGTACATTTTAAATATATATAATTTTTTTTGGTTTGAAAACTATAACTCATTAAAAATAGATTTTAATAAAATGTTAGGCCAAATTTTCAAATTAATACACACACTCAGAAATATAAATGTTCTTGTTTGAGTTGTCGTGTATCACTCTTTTCCTAATTTTGTCCTTAAACATGGCTAAGTGTCTGACAAGTTTTCGAGATGAAATTTAAAATCTGTGTAGGCGGAGAGCAAATTTAGTACGAAGAATTAGATTTGAGAACAGGTTTTAGATTTTTGAGCCTGTCTTGTAGATGTGTTTTCTTTTTCTCTCGACGGGGGTGGAAATAGTTTGGAAGACACATGTTAGTATAAATTTAAACATAGCATTTAAGTAATTTGATTCTAAAGAACCACTAATACGCAAGAACAAGTATTTTTTGCAATTAGAAAAGCACATTTGAAAAATGTTTCTTTCTTCACTAAATCGTGATGCATAATTAGCAACCTTGAGTTTCCTACAAAGTATAATACGATAATATGATAATGTTATCAAGACGAAGGACCAAGTTGTACATCTTGTATTCTTGTAACATTCAATTAATATTTGTCAAATCTTTTCTCACACTTTTTCATATGAAGTTTACATTTATCCATGTTACTTAGTGCAGGTCATGCACCTTGATGCTGAAAAGGAAATGATGTCCCAGTGTGTTGCTTTACTGGGGAAGTTCATAGCTGTGCGTGAACCAAATATTAGGTATCTTGGTTTGGTAAGTTAAGTACTTGCTAATTGTTTGTTTGCATTTCCATTGTTCCTTTTATCTGCTTCAAATTTATCTAAACTTGAAGATATAAGTTTCTTAATTATTTATTTTCCTGATTCATGATTTTGACTGATAATAATGCAGGAAAATATGACTCGGATGTTGATGGTTACAGATGTTCAGGATATTATTAAAAGACATCAAGCCCAAATTATAACCTCTTTGAAGGATCCTGATATCAGGTTCAACCTAAAACTGTGCATTAATCCTCAGCTAATGAGAATTTTAGTTACTATTGTTGGTTATATGTAATTTAACTGTGTAAGCGTTGCATATTATGCCTATATCTAAGTTTGTTAAAAATGTAGACAGGGGATTATCTATTAAACTTCTTGTTCGTAAATATATGTTGGGGGTTATCCTGATTCAGGTTTCGCAGGGTANTACCATTTTCTAACAAAGTGCTGGCATGATTTAGGTATTGCAACGAGTATTGATGGGCACTGATGTGGTGAAAAATGTCAACAAGAACAACGCATCACATGCTGTTCTTTTTGAAGCCCTTGCTCTGGTAACTTTTTTAACTGCCTACTATGTGAAAGTAGAAGTTTTATCTGTACCCACTTAGAAAATTATCTAATATTTTCAAACTCTAGAAACAGGTTGTGCAAATTTAGCATGTTTCGTGGAAGTCCTGTTTCTCGTAAAATATTATCAGAAGGATGTAGCAATGAAATTATAATTTGAACAGTTTTGAAGTGTATGCTAGTGGTCCTCTATATTTTGGTCGATTGTTATCAACTATCGGTTTAAAAATAATTTTTTGTTCTATCTATATATCTCAAAAATATGAATTTGGAGCCACCATATAAAATAAATTTTACTATACATGTCATGCTTAGTTTTGGAGATAATATGTATATATTTAAGCCTATTGTGCTCATTTTGTTTAAAACTATAATTTGTAAAAATATTTTTTTAGAAAATATGCAAATATGCATGCATAAGTAGTTGATGGCCTATAAAATCCCCACCTATGGTCCAGACTTACGCACAACGGCTCTTCGGAGAATCCCCAACGGCCCAGGCCCTACGGCTTACCGTAGCAGCCCAGGACCCAACACCTGTCTCTCGATGATCCAGGCAACTCAGTCACCTCACATCCCATGAATAATCTACCAGCCAGCTGCTATAGCTCACATGAGTCGGCAAGCCTAGGACCTGCCACTAGAATAACAGGTGTCGTCCTCTAGAGGAGAGAGAGAAGTGACTCACCGGACAGGAAGAATAAAAGAGAAAGGGGGAAGAAAAAGTAAGGGGAAAGAGGCCACCTAATTACACAAAAACACACACCTAAACAGACACACAAATCCTCTCAACACTGATAACCACGATCGCTACGGATTTCATCTGAAAATCTTTACGGTCATCAGTAGTGCATGACATTTTTTTAATGTGTATAATTTCATCTTTCTAAAAATACTATGTAAAATTTTAAATTAAATATGTGCATATACCCACATAGTTCTCTTGTTTGAAAGTAAAAAATGGTTGTATATATATGCTCTAAGTAGAGCTGTAATTCTAGACGAGCATTTTTGAGCTCGGGTTCGGGTTAAAGCTCGGCTCGAGTTCTGCTCAATTAACCCGGTTCGACTCGCTTCAAACTCGTTATCGAGCTCGAACAGGTTTTTGGGCTCGGCTAAATACTCGAGACGAGCCGAGTTTTACCGGGCTCAACTCGACAAGGCTCGAACTCGGCTCGGCTTGATTATATTTTTAATTTTTTTAATATTCATATTTTTATATATTATATTATCTTATATTTATTTTAGAATTTTTATTATATAACTTTTTAATAAAAGAAAATTTTATAACATAAATATTTACAGTATATTCCTTCCTCTTATAAACACAATTATATGCTTGTAGCATATTCTAAGACAAATAAAAAATAATGTAAATTAAAAAATGATCATTATAATTTCTTTTTTAAGAGTGTATACCGCTAATATAATTTAATAATTTATATTATTAAAAAATATTAAAAATACAATAAATATTTTGATTAATACTTTATACTTGTCACTTGTGAATTTGTGATTAATTATTAATGATAACCTTTCCAATTTTACAATAATATAATTTATTCAATTCTATTCTAAAATACACCAAGTCAACAACACATTAAAATCATAGTATCGTAGTTTGCTATACTTCAATTAAATTAAAACTAAATTTTTTATAATTATTAATGATTTGGTACTTATTGCGTACATTTATTTTGTATTCTTTCCCTAACAAAAAAATAAGATTCTCATAATATTCTCATTATTTATTTATTTGTTATCATATATTTAAGATATTCAACTTATAAAAATATAGTGATATTAAGTATGACTGTATGAGTGTAACACTATATGAACAAATGATAATACGAGTTCAAAAAATTATTTAGATTATTTGAAAAGTTAACTATCAAAATATTATTGACATTAAGTCATAAATACAACCAAATTATATTTACATATATGTTATTTCACATAATATAAGTGTATTATTTTTAAATTTTATTTATCATTTTTAATAGAATGGAAAAATATTTGTAGATTAAAGTTGAAAAAAATAATTGGATAATTTTTATGAATATTAAGCTAAAACTCGATAAGAACCCGAAAACTCGATAAGCTCGATAAACTTGACAAGCTCGATAAACTCGATAAGAAATCGAAAACTCGAAACCATGTTAAAAATTCAACAGACTCGATAGCTCGATAAAAAACTCGTTAAACTTGAAAACTCGACTCGAACTCGACTCGTATAATAAACGAGCCGAACTGGAACAAACATTTCAGGCTCGATTATTTTTAGGCTCGGCTTGTCTCGATAAGAAAAAGCTCGAACTTGATTGTGCTCGGCTCAAATTCGGATCAGCTCGGCTCGAATTACAGCCGTATGCTCAAGTAATAAATATGCTATGCGTACATTTTAAATATATATAAATTTTTTTGGTTTGAAAACTATAACTCATTAAAAATAGATTTTAATAAAATGTTAGGCCAAATTTTCAAATTAATACACACTCAGAAATATAAATGTTCTTGTTTGAGTCGTCGTGTATCACTCTTTTCCTAATTTTGTCCTTAAACATGGCTAAGTGTCTGACAAGTTTTCGAGATGAAATTTAAAATCTGTGTAGGCGGAGAGCAAATTTAGTACGAAGAATTAGATTTGAGAACAGGTTTTAGATTTTTGAGCCTGTCTTGTAGATGTGTTTTCTTTTTCTCTCGACGGGGGTGGAAATAGTTTGGAAGACACATGTTAGTATAAATTTAAACATAGCATTTACGTAATTTGATTCTAAAGAACCACTAATACGCAAGAACAAGTATTTTTTGCAATTAGAAAAGCACATTTGAAAAATGTTTCTTTCTTCACTAAATCGTGATGCATAATTAGCAACCTTGAGTTTCCTACAAAGTATAATACGATAATATGATAATGTTATCAAGACGAAGGACCAAGTTGTACATATTGTATTCTTGTAACATTCAATTAATATTTGTCAAATCTTTTCTCACACTTTTTCATATGAAGTTTACATTTATCCATGTTACTTAGTGCAGGTCATGCACCTTGATGCTGAAAAGGAAATGATGTCCCAGTGTGTTGCTTTACTGGGGAAGTTCATAGCTGTGCGTGAACCAAATATTAGGTATCTTGGTTTGGTAAGTTAAGTACTTGCTAATTGTTTGTTTGCATTTCCATTGGTTCCTTTTATCTGCTTCAAAATTATCTAAACTTGAAGATATAAGTTTCTTAATTATTTATTTTCCTGATTCATGATTTTTACTGATAATAATGCAGGAAAATATGACTCGGATGTTGATGGTTACAGATGTTCAGGATATTATTAAAAGACATCAAGCCCAAATTATAACCTCTTTGAAGGATCCTGATATCAGGTTCAACCTAAAACTGTGCATTAATCCTCAGCTAATGAGAATTTTAGTTACTATTGTTGGTTATATGTAATTTAACTGTGTAAGCGTTGCATATTATGCCTATATCTAAGTTTGTTAAAAATGTAGACAGGGGATTATCTATTAAACTTCTTGTTCGTAAATATATGTTGGGGGTTATCCTGATTCAGGTTTCGCAGGGTAATATAGTACTTATTTCAATGTTGCCAATCAGTGTCTTATGATGCTTTCTTAAAGTGCTGTTCTAGTCATAACTTGATCCTTGACTGAAGGGGCCTCAGTAGAGGCTCTTACCTTCATCGCATTCAAAAATGTTGAGAAGAACTGATTTCCCAACCTGTCAGTAGCGGTGAATTGTGCAAGTGGACCATGTGGCCACCTGTTCCTAGTTACAATATCAATATATCAAGATGACAAATCTATCACATTGCAATAGAAGATGGGAGATTTATCTTCATTTATGTCCCTATTTGTAATATTCTATTGCTTTATATTACTGTAACCAGCAAGAATTTTATGTGCAGTATTCGGAGACGTGCACTAGATCTACTCTATGGCATGTGTGATGTTTCTAATGCGAAGGACATAGTTGAAGAACTGTTACAGGTAAACATCATTATGCCAAATTGTTACTTCTTGTTTTTGATTATTGTAGGTAATCTAGCCGTCTTGATCATGTGAATCTTGAAGAGAAGTCTTCCAAAAAATGTGAAGGGCATACTGCTGATAATTTTCTTTTTTCAGTATCTTGCCACAGCAGATTTTGCAATGCGTGAAGAATTGTCACTAAAAGCTGCTATTCTCGCGGAGAAGTTTGCCCCTGATCTATCATGGTATGATATTATCTATGAGTTTGTTCATATCTCAGTCTACAGTTATTCAACTTCGCAGTGTAATTTTTATTTTAATTGCTAACATTATTTGTTGAATTAAAATATGCCTAAAATCATGCATTGTTGATTTAGTAGTGAGTACAAAATCTATTCTAGCATTCTGTAATAAAAAAGGTCCAGGATGTGATACATTTACATCAGTAGATATTCTTCTGCCAGGAGTCTATAAATATATTGTACTTTTCCTTGTCTTTCCACGTGGTAGTAAATTATATTTAAAATCAATCTCATATTTTGCTTCTGCTGTTATTATGCAGGTATGTGGATGTCATCCTACAGTTAATTGATAAAGCAGGAGAGTTTGTCAGTGATGACATTTGGTTTCGGGTTGTGCAATTTGTAACAAACAATGAGGACCTGCAGGTGTGACTATATGCATTTGTTTTGTGTGTACTGGTTAATCTTTCTTTTTAAATGTTATTTTTAAAATTTTGCTCACAATGCATCTACCAGCCTTATGCCGCACTTAAAGCAAGGGAGTATCTCAATAAGCCTGCCATACATGAGACGATGGTGAAGGTTTGTAGCTTTCTGTTCAGAGAAATCTTGTCTAGTTCTTTAGTATGTGAGACGAGGTGGCTGCAAACATANCATGAGACGATGGTGAAGGTTTGTAGCTTTCTGTTCAGAGAAATCTTGTCTAGTTCTTTAGTATATGAGACGAGGTGGCTGCAAACATATTGAAAGTTTGAAACTGATTGTCGTGCTTGTGAATTCTTAGAAAAACTCGACACCCAGGTGCTCACCCTAGTGGTATTTACAATGTAGCAAGTTCAATTCGGTTTCTAATCGTTTTTATGTGTTTCACCTGTGGGGTGTGGATTTTTGTCAGAGTATGTTATACTAGTAAGAGAAATGGATATAGCGTTCTGCTTGGTTGTTAATTCAGTAAAAATATTACAATGAACTACCAATATGGCTTCTACACAGCTTTGTGTTGGCAACGGCATACTTAGCATCCCAGGTCCCAAGTGGCAAACCAGTACTATTTTCAGACTTTAGTCTATCTGTGGGACTGAGACTTTCAATTTTTTTAATTTTTAAAGCAGTTTTTCACATTATACAAATTATTGATTTACTTAACATGAGCATCACCCCACATTGTTTTTCCCTTAACTCGTAATTTCTTTCTCTGTTGGCGGGTAACTTTAAATTTGGATTCATTATAACAAGTTTAAATATGCAATAATTTGTAAAGATAATTTCTAGGATTTTATTAGTAATCTGTTATAGAATGTTTTTTCCTTGTGCAGGTCAGTGCTTATCTCCTTGGAGAATACAGTCATCTTCTGGCCAGACGGCCTGGGTGCAGTCCAAAGGAAATATTTACTATAATACATGAAAAGCTTCCAACAGTTTCGTAAGTGCGAACATGCATGCACTCAATTTAATTTTCTCGTGATGATTTTCTCTTAGTTTTCTATGCTCATGAAAATAATCTCTTCAGGACACCTACAATACCTATTCTTCTTTCAACATATGCAAAGATATTGATGCATTCTCAACCCCCAGACCCAGAATTACAAACTCAAATTTGGGCAGTATTCAGCAAGTGAGATTCCAAAGATTTTTTTTATATCGTCGACGACGTTAATTTGAGTTACATACCTCAAAAATGATCTGCATATTTCTAGTGTTTGACGCATTCATGCATTTATACAGATATGAGAGTTGCATTGATGTTGAAATACAACAGAGGGCTGCAGAGTATTTTGCATTGAGTAGGAAAGGTGCAGCTTTAGCGGATATTCTAGCTGAAATGCCCAAGTTTCCAGAGCGTAAGGTAAGTTCATAGTTTTCTTACTATTTCCTTAATCCTCTTTCCAAATGGGAGGTTAAGATTTGTTATTGATTATCATATCTACTAGTAGTTTATTGCCGTCCTCCTGTGTGCACAGCCTAATTATACCATCTCATCTTAAAATTCAGTCCTCATTGATTAAAAAAGCAGAAGATATTGAAGCTGATACTGCTGAGCAAAGTGCTATCAAGTTACGGGCACAACAGCAAATGTCCAATGCTCTGACAGTGACAGATCAACCCACTGCTAATGGAATTCCACCTGAGCCCCAGCTAGGTCCAGTCAAAATGCCTAGCTTGAGCAATGAGGTAACATACATATCCACTGTATATTTTTAAACTGAAAATTATGTTTTGGAAAATCTGTATGTACCATATATTAATCGTTATTATAACAGGGTCGTAACACTACAGACCAAGTGTTAACTCAGTCAAATGGGAGTTCAACAAATCTTCAAGCCTCTACACCTTCGCCAGATCTCCTTGGCGATCTTTTGAGTCCACTGGCGATTGAAGGCCCTCCTGTTGCTTCAGTCGAATCTGAACAAAATTTGGTAACCGGTTCTGAAGGTGCTTCAATCTCAGTAGATGCTCTAGCCCTTGCAACTGTTGGAGATCAGACTAATACTGTGCAGGTGCGCCTTTTTGTTGGTTTATTAATTATTAATAAATGTTGGTGATTTATATCAACTTATGAAGCATGGACTTGGTAGGATAAACACTATTTGACAAAGACAGATATATTATACTGCAGCATGTAATAGATATAACATCTTTCAGCGTATACGAGGATATTGGTCTATTAAATACATTTTGGATATGTACTGTCCTAAATCACATACTCAACATCTTAAATCTTTATATTTTATAATGCCCCCTTTGATTTATTTTTTTTGGATAAGTTACCCTTTGATAAGAAGCACCCGCATGTACAATTTTTGTATGATGATTGCAAGGAGGATGGTATCTTATAAGGAAGTAGGGTTACTTTAGTTGTACTGGGGGTTGATGAATGCTAGAAGTTGCTATATATATATATTTTTTGCAAAATAGAAATTGCTATATTTCATTTGGTTATGGATGCTGTAACTCTTTCTTGCTTCAGCTGGCCATTGTTCTGGTTCTTTTAACCTGGTCCTGCACAAAATATGTGGTCTACACTCATGTAGATATTGGTAAACCCTAGAATGGTTGCACTTCNATTTCTACAAAACTCGTGGTCGAGTTTTTTCTAACAAGGGGAGAATGATGGGGAACGAGAATAAAGAATTAATATATATGCTATTAATTAGATTATGTTTGTTTAGTTTAGAGATAAATAGTATATTTATCTATATGTTTTATATGTGGGGCTTTTAGTTTATGCTTATTTACAATTTAAACCCTATGTTATTAACAATATACAATTCAAACCCTCTTTTAATATATTTAGTAAATTTAACCCTACGTTTTTTAACTATTTACAATTGAAACTTTTTTTTAAATAATTAGTAAAATTTTAAAATAATTAGTAATTTTAACCCTATATTTTTTAACTATGTACAATTGAAACCTTTTTCAAAATAAATAATAAATTGAGNCAGTTCAATTCCTCAGATTTCTGAAAATTACAGTCCAGTCCCTTAAGTTTCCACGAAATACAGATCAGTCCCTGGAATTTGCTGGTTTTTCAGATCAGTCCCTATGCTTCCAGAATTTGACAGTTTTAGCCTTTGCAACTTCTGATTTTGATATTTCAGCCCCTTAGACTTCAGAATTTATCAAGACCAGCCCCTCTTAATCCTTGTTTAAGCCATTTCTGCGTACATTAAACTTCAAATTGAGAGTTTGGAAGATAATATTTATTTTCTTGAGCATGAACATAATCAGTTGCACTATCAAATTTATGTGTGCTATCGTCACGAGAAGTTATTTGAATGTGATCTTACTTTGAAGGACTTGGATTATCATTACCATGAACTTATAAGGTTGAAAAAGAAGTATAAACTTGAGTTGAGCAAAGAAAGGGATGCACGTGAAATTGAGGAACTAAAAAGTGCAATTGATGAGGTAAAAAGGGCTCTTGCGTCTCTTACATCTCAGGTTCAACGTCTTGTAGATTTGGAGAATGCAAAAAATGCCAAAGAACAAGAAATTGCAATGGAAATTGAGCATCTTGAAAACACAAATACGGAAGATCCAATTGAGGAGGTGAAACAAGTTGAAGATAAAGAGATTGTGAGTGAGGAACAGGTAGAAACAACCAAACCACAACCTGATTGTTTTCAAATTGTCGAGGAATATTTTGTGGAAAGTGTTCAAATTGTACAAGAAGGTAAAATGGCTTATGGTGATATTATTGAGGTTGAGCATATCGACTTCATCATTCCAGAATACATGAGTAAGCCTCCTTCACTTGCAAGTCAGTTTTCAAGGTTCTTTGCGCTTTTGTTGATGCTTTTGAAGAAGTGCAAATAGTTTTTCTTCGTTCCAGTCCAGTTATGCATGGTTCTTGATTTCTACAAAACTCATGGTCGAGTTTTTCCTAAGAAGGGGAGAATGATGGGGAACGAGAATAAAGAATTAATATATATGCTATTAATTAGATTATGTTTGTTTAGTGTATAGATAAATAGTATATTTATCTATATGTTTTATATATGGGGCTTTTAGTTTATTAAACAAGTAGCTTATCTATAATAAGCCCAATTGTTAACGGGCCATAGTCCATTAGGTTTTCTATTCTCTATATAAGTATTGTAATCCCCACATATTATTTAGACTTGATTATTGAGAATATATTTGAATATTGAATTGGGTCTCATTTATGAGTTGCGATCCATAGTTTTTCTCCCTTCTGCGGTTGGGAAACCCTTGGGATAGTGGGTGTTCTGCGGTTCATTCACCCAAGTTATATCTATTTATCGTATCGTATCTATATTTTACAAGTTGTCCAACATCAACTTCCTCTCGTTTTCCTTCTCCCAGAAGAGCTATTATTGTACCTTCAAAAGTTCTGCCGGACTTTAATGTTCTTGTTACGCTGAAAAATATTTTGGGGCGGATCTATATAGCAGATATAGAGGGAGAAAAAGACCCCAACCTCATATTAGGACATAATTTATTATTTTATAGAGGTCTAACTTAGAGGCCCACTATAAAAAATTTAATTACCCCTGTCAAACACGATTTTTATCTGATCCAAGTAAAAAAATAAAAATAATATATGTTTTCTGGTAGATTATGTTTAAAAGGATGAAGAGTTATATGGAAATAAGTCTAAAATGTAATCAACGTCTTATTTTTAATGATATTGTATCATATATCATATTAATTATTTTTTCATATATGGTCAAAGATGCAGCCAAGAACAAATGGCAGTGTTAAAAAAACAGCTTATAGACCATTGATATGTAAACATTGTAAACATAATTTAATAATTATATAACAATAACATATGCATACATACATTTTTCTGTGTTATATTGGGAAAGAGCGAAGACAAAATTTAGAAATCACAAAATTCTGCTTTAAAATTAATAATAATCTATTTTTTATTGTATTTCTGGTTTTTGAACTAGTTGTATGAATTTTCTGGCTTGGTGGCCTTCCTAGCTGTTGTATATAGCGTATGATCCGCTTAAGCCCGGACCTAGCTAGCTTCAATATCAACGGTTGACGGCTAATTGCTGGTGGTGTTACAAAAATCCCCAAAGTTTAGGCGATGCTAAAGCTTGAATATATATGGGCGCATAGATCTCATAAAGACTGGAAATTTACCCCGACTTTATTTACATTGTAGAATCGGGAGAGAAGAGAAATGGAAAAGAAAATTTTGAAATTTTCCCTTAAAGTTGTGCTCCCGAGTTTTTTTAGGAGAGGATAAAAGGTTGAGATAATTTTTTTTCTAAATTCTCCCCCAAAGTTTCTTCCCAAAAATGGGATGATTGGGAGAGAAGCTCTCACATACCTTTTAAAAAAGTTCCCTCCATATCTTTTTTTTTTCAAAATTTTCTCTCATCTTGGAGAAAAACTTGGGAGCATGTTAAAGAATTTATTCTCCTCTTCTCTCCCAAAACTTGAGAGCACAGTGTTAGGGTTTTAACGTATCTAAAACTTTTACTGAATGCCATTTTGTCTCTCAGTGCCTTCTTAAATGTGTTGCACTTCTGGGAAATGGGTTACTTATGATGTGATTGAGTTATATGCCTGACCTAATCTTTAATGAGCTCTGACTTTCTGTTAAGTTTATATGACTTTCCTCTGTTCAAATCAAGGAATTGTCATAGTTGAGGTTAGATAGATTTTGGCAATTACCTTTTCCTGTCTTTGTCACAGGCTGGTCCTAACGAAATCAGTTGCATGGTTATCAAAGAAATAAATTTGTCTTAGGGATGAGACAACATAATCCATTTGCCTTTCCGTGTGAATAGGCTGAATGACTGCAGCGAGTTAGTGTTGTGTTAATAGTAGCCTAGAGTATTTTAAATCACATAGGTCTTGGTACTTATTTTAATTTCAGTGAGATGTTTTCTCGCGTGTATTTCATGCCATATAAAAGCATTCATATGGACAACATCACGAATTATATTGTAGTTGGATCTATTAGCTTATTCGTCGGGTTAATTATCAACTGACTCGTTTTTTTCATTACAATATATCAAGTGGATCACCAAAAAAATTTTGGTCTCATTTAAATTACTCGATATAAAACAAGTTATGCTGTATTTTATTTTTGGGAAGTTACCGTTAAAGTAAACAGTTGTCATTAGATTTTATGACGTGCACTTGACCATAACTTGACGTGAACTTGTCCACATGGCAGCATGATGATGAGATAAAAAATAGAAGGTTGAATTAGAGGAATTTGCAAAAATAAACGTTAAATTTGATTAAAAGGGAAAATGGGATGTAAAACCCTTAAAAACCAATATAATGCACATATATGTAAGCAGGTTGAGATGTTGACATACTTGGTCAAAGAAAAATTAGTCTAGTCATTTTTTTCCGTTTATCAAAATTCAGCGGAATGTTATTTTATTTAAAATGAGTGGCGTAAATGAACCTAATTTTTTTTTGTGATCCACTTATTAGAACGATACAAGTGAGTCAGTTGATAATTAACCTCTTATT
>QRFB01016331.1:0-22207 GCA_008931105.1 Oenanthe javanica | reverse complement strand
CTTATGACAATTCCATGTTCATCCATTTTGTTTCTATAAACCCATTTAGTGCCAATAATTGATTTATCTTTTGAAGGTGGCACTAATTTCCAAATATAGTTTCTCTCAAATTGATTTAGCTCTTTCTGCATGGCAACAATCCAATCTAGATCCAACAATGCTTCTTCAATATTTTTAGGTTCATTTTGAGAAAGAAAATAAGCATACACACATTCATTTATGATTGCCTTTCTTGTTCTCACACCTTCATCAGGATTTCCAATGATTTGGTCTGTAGTGCGAGCTTTATTCCATTTTGTTCCATGAGCTACACTCTTACATTTGAACTTGTTTCTTTCTGATCTGATTTATTGTTAATCCTTGAGAAGCTCCCCCTGAATGAATGCTAGGGTTGTATGGAGATTTCTCAAGTTGTATGTGACTGAAATACTCAGTATGTCTCTCTTTATTTGTACCATGTGAAATTTTTATATGTAAGCCTTTATGTGCATTGTCATCTTTTTCATTTTCAGATACTTCCACTTCTATTTCATTTTCAAATCTCAAGGTGTCACGGTTTCCTCCTTAAAGACTCATGGCAGGAAACTTGAAGTCATCGAAAGTCACATTTGTGCTTTCTACCACTTTTTATTGATCAATCACNATCTCAAGGTGTCACGGTTTCCTCCTTAAAGACTCATGGCAGGAAACTTGAAGTCATCGAAAGTCACATTTGTGCTTTCTACCACTTTTTATTGATCAATCACATATACTCTATAGACAATCTTCTCCAATGAGTATCCTACAAAGATTCCTTTATATACTTTGGCGTCAAATTTTCCTAGATGATCAGAATCATCTTTGAGAACAAAGCATTTTCCTCCAAACACGTATATATTTGACGGATGGTCTTTTGTTTGTCATGATGTGATAAAGAGTCTCTCCAACAGGTTTTCTGATGAGTGTCCTGTTTTGAGTGAAACATGTAGTCTTGACAACTTCAGCCCAAAAGTTTGTTAGTAGACTGACTTCTGCTAACATTGTCCTTGCAGCTTCAATCACAGTCCTATTTTTCCTTTCAACAACTCCATTATGTTATGAAATTCTTGGAACTGAGAATTGGTGAATACTTTCATTTTCTTTGCAGAATTTACTTAATGTAGCATTTTTGAACTCTGTTCCATTTTCATTCCTTATAGCCACAGCAAGTGTTGGGCATTTAACCAATCTCCTTAGATCTTCAATGATAAGCTCAGGAGCTTCATCTTTTGAGTGCAGGAATTCCACCCATATGTATTTGGAGAAGTCATCGACCATGACAAGTGCATATCTCTTCTTGGACATTGACATAATATTTACTAGTCCAAATAGATCCATGTGAATTAATTGTAGAGGCTTTATGATTGAGGTGAATTCTTTACTTCTGTGACTTGACCTCTTCATTTTTTCTTTTTGGCATGCCTCACACAATCATTCTATGCAGAATTCAAGTGAGGGCAAGTCATTTACTAATTCTCTTTTGACTTGAGAATTGAGATTCTTGAAGTTCAAGTGAGATAGTCTCTTGTGCCAAAGCCAACTTTCACTGTCAGAAGCTTTGGTGTAGAAATAACATATTTTATCCTTGTTTGTAGAGTTCAAGTCAGCTACAAACAAGCTTCCTTTTCTTACTCCTTGTAGATCAATTTGTTTTGTTTTTCTGTGTGATATGAGGCATATTTCTTTATCAAACTCCACCTTCAAGTCTTTGTTACAAAATTGAGTGATGCTTAACAAATTGTTCTTCAAACCATTTACCAAANAAGTCTTTGTTACAGAATTGAGTGATGCTCAACAAATTATGCTTCAAACCATTTACCAAAGCTACATCTTCAATGACAACATTTCCATGAATCAATTTGCCATATCCCATAGTGAAACCAATGTTGTTGTCTTCAAAGGTCACCATTGAGCCAGCCTCTTCCTTGAATTGTGACAGTAGGGATTTGTCACCAGTCATGTGCCTTGAGCATCCACTGTCCAAGATCCACATAACCTTCTTTTTCTTATCCGTGCCCCGCAATCAAAACAATATTAAGTTTTCTTCAGTACCCAAACTAGGTTGGTTCCTTTATGTTTAGTCATATGAATGTTATTTTTCTTGTTAGCAGTCCTAGTCACTTTATGATGCATAATTTCCTTTTTTTTGTTTTGATTCCTAGCTTGGTTAGTGCTTTCTGAGCTAGATGCATTTATAGGTGACATGGAGTGTTTTCTTCCTTTTATTGGACTAGCAAATTTAGGCCTAACAGTTTTGTTGTTTAAATTTTGACTGATACATCCTTCAACAAACTGTTTCCTTAACCTAAAGCATGAATTCATGATATTCAGGTTGCATGGCATATAATCAAATCTGTCACATAATTTTTGATTATCAAGCATCAAAGGTTTAAAATATCCACAAATAAATTCAGCATTATCAACAACATGTGTCTTGCAAACATGAGTAAGGTGTTTTGTTGATCCATAGTTTTTACAAATCTTCCTAGGAGTATTGTGAACAGGTGCATAGTTGTTATGTTTGTTAATGCCTACTTTACCATTTCTATTTGTCTTTTTCTTTTTCGCATGAATAGTTTCATTTATCTGGACATGTTCCTTTCTTTTAAGTTTAACAGGTGTGGACTTGGCCTTGACCATTGGTTCTTCTACATCAATATAAAGTACATTCTTCTTAGCTTCTAGCTCATCCTCATCATTCAACTTTTGTTTGATGACCATACTTGATTCATCAAACTCAACAGTTGCCTTTTTAAAAATTGGAGCTTCAACATTTTTTAAAATATGAGGATTACCAGGGAATTTAGTTTTCTTGCCTTTTATTGATATGGACTTTTTCTTTTTAAGAGTGTCATAGTCAAACCCAAATCCAATCTTGGAATTTTCTTGGTGTTTTTTCATGAAACTCTTCTAGAACTGTAGATGAGTTTTGATAAGATTTTATTTTCAGTTCATTCTTAGCAATTTGATCCCTTAAGAACTTCTCAATTTGTTCTAAACAATTAATCTTATTCTTTAAGTACTAATTCTCTTGTTTCATGGATTGCATGTTAACAAATGATAGTTCTAGATGTTCATTCTTAACAGACAGTTCATCATTAGCTTTCAACAATCTACTAATTTCTTTATAAGTTGCAATCATGCTAGTATCTATGTTAAACATCTCAGTGCTCAATTCTTCAACAGTTTTCTTATATTCAGAGTTTGACATGTCAATAGAGGTTAGGATTGGTACCTGACTTGTTGAAGTTGATGCTCTTTTATCTAATTTGGCCATGAGTGCCAAGTTCTCATACTCTTCTTCTTCATCCTCATCAGTGTCATCCCAACACTTCCCTTCTGCAACGTAAGCTCTACCAATTTACTTTTTTAACAGGTCTTCATACTTGGCTTCCAACTCCAAGTAGTGTTTATCCTTCTTGACTGCTTTTGGCTTTCTACACACAGTGGCAAATTGTCCCAGTTCATCATAGTTATAACACCTTATTTTTGATCTTTCAACAGTTCCTGTCCCATAGCCTCCTTTGAAACTACTTCTAGGAGTCTTGCCTTTTCTTGAGGAGCCAAAGCTTAGTTTTGGCTTGAAGCTTTTGTTTTTCTTGAACTCAAGTTTCCGAACTTTTTGGCCATAAAAGCCATAGATTTGTTTTTCATGTTTTCAAGCTCCTTAATAGTGTAGAACTCATCTTCATCAGATTCACCTTTGACAGATTCATTATCCTCTTCCACAATCTCTTCAATTTCCAGCTTTTGGTTGTACCAACCATTTCCATCTTCACAGGTTCTTTGACAATCAAGGCACTAGAGACATTTGTCATTTTGCCTCTGTTTGCTTGAATGGAATTCTTCTGAAGAAACTATAATTCATAGGTCTTCAATACCATACAGAGTTTCTAAAAGAAGTTTTGTTAGATCCATTCCTTCTCTGATAGGAGCAATTTTATACTCCAAGTGCTTAGGAAGAGTCAACAAAAACTTCAAGTTCTTTTCTTTTGTCTCATAAACTTTTCCATGTAACTGTAATTCATTGATTAGTCTATTGAACCTTTCAAATACCTCAGTTATGCCTTCATTTAGTTTTGACATAAAAGCTTCATATTGTGAGACCAACAGTTGTCTTTGGTTTTCTCTCACTTTCATTGTGCCTTTACATAGTAGCTCTATGGTTTCTCAAATGTGCTTGGAAGTGGTGCAATGGACAATATTGCTATACATGACCATATCTAGAGAATCAGTCAGTATGAGCATCAGAATGTTGTCAAGGGCAACTTTCTCTCTTTAAGTGTTAGTGTACTGAGATGGATCTTTTAGTACCCATGTAGCTGGTATTACCTCTAAGCCACTAGTTGTTTCAGGAACTAGTGTCACAGACATGAAGGGTCCATTCTTCAAGATCTTAGTATACATGTAGTTTACAGTCTTGATGAATGTGAGCATTTTCTTTTTCCATAGTATGTAGTGTTCCCTGTCAAATGGAGGAATATTGATGTTGTTAAGTTTCTGGGAACTCATTTTAATCTTTGTACTGTTTATATGTCAACATCATATGCTCTGATACCACTTATTAGGTATGAGTTACACTGAAACTATACCGGGGGGAATGTATGGTTTGATTCTTTTTCGTTTTTAAGCTTTTATTTTGATGAACTGATTTTGCTAAAGCTTGTAACTTATGTTATCTTACAGCGTTTACAAGAGAATTGCAGATAATAAACACAGAAGTTTAACTTTCAAATTATATTATATTAGATTGAATTGCTACAAATCTGAGATTCTTGATTTGAATCCCAGCTTCTTGTTCTTGAAAGATACAAGGAGTGAATAAAATTGTAATATTCAACTTGTTGCTAACTTGTGAAGCTATGCATTGGCTATATAGACAACATGTCTCATTGGCACATGTTTTCACAAGTCAGTTAGCTAAAACTAGAAATAGACAAAAAAATGCTTTACATTTGAAACTATCTATTTCTAGTTAACACTTTCTTTTGACAGTACATCACATTTGCATTCTAATCTTCTGTCTCTGTTTTTTCTTCTTTCAAGCTTCTTATAGACTTGTCTCTATCTTCACAGGTTTGACTGATCTTGATCATGACAGAACTTCAACTTATTTGCCTTATTCTTCTGCAAATCTCCTTGAATTTAGCTTCTTTAATAAATCAAGTACTCAACTATTCTTGCTTCGAGAAGTCATGACACATACTTCTCGATCAAATACTTCTAAGACTTCTCGATCAGCCTATTGACTTGTTACTTCTCGAGTGCCTAGACTTCTCGATTGGATATAGTTTAGATGACTTCTCGATTAAGCTAGACTTCTCGAATGGTCTACTACCATAGACTTCTCGATTGATCTCTTTTCTCAGATTTCTCGATTGCTTCATTTGCTAACTTCTCGATTTATTCTACCGGACTTCTCGAATATATATTACCTTTGACATTTCTCGAATGGATTTGATTTCTTGACTTCTGGAATGAACACTTCTCAATCGAATACTGAGCCATGAGATATTTTGAGACTTTTCTACCAGTTTTACATGTCACTTCTCTACCAGGGTGACTTCTCAATCGAACACTTGACTTAAAAGATTTTCCATACTGCAATTCTTATTTTGGTGAAGTCTTCGCATGCCTGATGCATGATCCATAATTAAACTTCTATCAATCTTATTCTTGACTTACAATTATACATTTGAATTTGCAATACAAACATGCTTCTATCTGCAAGTATACATTAAAAGCACTAAGTCACTAACCTAGTATAAGAGTTCCACATGTGCTATAATACGATAAATAATTACCTATTGTAGGTTTGATTTGATCCAACACGAGTGTTCGTCGAGCGCAACTTACCTTAAACAAATGACTTTATGGGAATCCCTCGCCGATCGATCTTAGCACTATGTTTCACAGCTCGTAATGGTACCTCACAATTCAAAAGTCTGTCTATGACTTGAAAGAAGAAAGAAATGGAGAGATAAGGGAGACCACTTGGGGGTTGACGATTCCCGGACAGACTTCGTCTTCTCAGGATCGTTAGTAGGCACCGCCTACCAAGCAAAGCTTTCTTGAAGACCTTATTAAACCGGATACATCTATTTACTGGGCAAGTAGTAAAAATTCATATTGAAAATCTAACCAATCGTACTAATAGTCGATTCAATGGACTGTACCAAATTTGATTCATAATGGTCGCCGCCCTTTTTTTTTCTTTACTCAGTTGCTGGGACTTCCATCGGTTTTCACTAATGAAAAGCCCCAAATCTCTTCTTTTCCCTTCTTTTTCTTTTATTTTTCAATAATCTTCCTCCCTGGAAAAGGATTTCTTCCTTTTTAAATTGTTTATTTTGTTAATTAAATCTCTTCTTGGTGAGAGTTGTTCCTAATTTATTTGGGTTTGTTTAGCCTCTTTTTTGTGTGAGTTTGGTGTGTTTTGATGTGCTTAAATATTCAGGATGTTAGATCTGCGTGATTTTCAAGATTTTTATTCAGTGATAAAAGTTTTTATGGAATTGCATTTATGGTCGATACCTCAAACTGGTTGTGGCGAAACATATATATATATATATATATATATATATATATATATCAATTTCAACAAATCGTTTGATTGTATCTCCAAGAAGACTATATTAATCAGCGATATGATTTATTTTATGTTTGTTCGACTCAATTATTTTTGTAGATGCCGTATGGCTTTTCATTGTTGAATTAATTCCCCTTAAAAAAATCTAATCCAAAAGAATTTTTAGTCTAAAAGACCATAAATTGATTCGGTCATTCAAAATTATTTATATATATTACCTATCAAATTAAAACTGTAATATCCAAAAATAATATTTAGATAGATCATATGTTATTCACGTTAACAGTATGATCGATCAATGTGACTATTGGAATATTCGATACATTTAACATAATCATATAAAGGCCCATCTCGTATTAACGGTAAATCAATAGGCCCATTAACCATAACACAGTTGGTTAATACGTGAAGATATATTATAGAGACAAATATGTGTATCATAAATATTTATGTCAAGTAAAGTTCAAATGTCTAAATATTACGGGGTGACCTCAACTATATAATAAACCTTATTAAGAGATGGAGATAAAAACTATTACTTGGATCAAACGTTGAGACTACTGCGTATATATACAGGCTCCACTATATTATATCATTTACTTAGCTCTCGCTACACTATATAATTTAGATATATATTAATATATACTTTAGCATATTCACATTACATATGCCCATATATATATATACATGTAGTATCCCGTATTTGTTTGGATAATAAAAAGATTAATTGTAATAAGAAGGATTAGAATTAGATAGAAATTTAGAATTAGAATTAGATTAAAATAATGGAATTTCGAAAATGGATTTTAGAATACTATATATTAATTAAGATCTACTCGTTCTTTCGTATTCTTTTTTTCGAGCCAACAAATATTAAACAGTTGTAAATCTATCTAGTACAAATTTTTATTCCTTTTCTTCATATTTTTTATTAGAATTCGTAAGATATTCCATACACAAATCATCTATTTTGTAAAATTCGTAGTAAATGCATCACAAGTCGAAATTTGTTGATTCTGGACTTTTCAGAAAGATATTTTCGTTCTATACCACTTTCTTTTGTTAAGATTTTCTAGTAAACATTATTTAGAGGGACAAAAAGGTCAAATACAGATCTGCTTAGAATTGAAATCATGGAGACATTCGAAATTTGAGATGTGATATATTTGATTGGGTACCAATAATTGAATATATGTTATGGTGTAAATTCTTGGTTTGCGATATTGAGGTAAGTTTTTGATCTATCTTTCAATTATTTTCAAAATTATGTATTACACATTTATATTTGATTATAAAATTTATGGCTTAGTGATTATATTTTGAAGTGACGTGTATTATTCTATATGTGCTATGTGTCCGCAGTAATTTTAGAAATCTGATTAATGCCATGGTTTGAGAAACTTTATGACTGAGTCACCAGGTTGTTGTGATAGTTTTCTAAAAATTTAGGACTGTTGTTACTGGGTTGTAGTGATCGTGATATAAATTGTGGGTAACAAGTTATTGTTCTATGTGTGGTCTTTCTGTCATGTCATATCGAATAAGAATATGAAAGTGTATCGAAAATTTATGTGTATAGTTATCGTATCAAATAATATTTTGCTATATGTATTAAATATTATTTGGCTCGACTAGTTGGATTGATTGGTTACTTGCTGGGTTGTGTAACTCATTACTTACAATTTTCAGGTTTGATATAAGAGGAAGTTGAGGTGCATTCGAGTTTCGAGGATTTTAGATTTGGAGTAGTTTGACAGTTGAATAATTACAGTGACAATATTNTTTAGATTTGGAGTAGTTTGACTGTTGAATAATTACAGTGACAATATGTAAATTGATTGTCTTGAATTAAATAACCTTATCACGATACCTGTAGCCCCTACTCTTTCTAGTTCTTTTGTATTATTATAATGATGCTATATTGGCTCAATCATAAATGGTCACCCAGACCAGGTGATTTATCTGGATTCATACTAAATAAATCCATTTTTATCTTATCCTTTTAAATTGTCATCATTAGACAATTATTTAGCTCCTCGATAACTGATTTTTTGATCCCGACACTCACTTCCTTCTGTGCAGGTCTAAACATGATACAAATCTTAAGAAAATAATCTTCCTTAACTCAATGTAATCTTAGCCCGTCTCCCTTTCCACCCAATATCTATACTCATCTTGGAGATGGTAAATCAGATTATTCTTCTTGCGATTTTTTATAGAGGCATGAAAGAATTTAGTATTTTGGTTTTCAAATTGAAGACAAAGTTGTTTAGACATTTGCATCAAATATATTTCTTTTTGTAGAACATCTCAGTAAGCAAACCATGAGCAGCCTTGTATTTCTCGATAGAGTCATTATTAAGCTTACCTTTTAAGTTCTTTACTTTACCTTGCATTGATGTATTCAATGATTTTTTATAGCTCCTAATCTTCTCCTAAATTGTGCATCTATCAATATTGTTCCAACTACCTTTCATAACTTATATGCAAAGAGGGTCCCTTAATCACACATTCTTGAATCTAAACCTCATTTGCTTGATATTATACTAGTTACCTTTTGGTTCTAAAAATAAAAGAAAAATAGGGGACATTGGTATGATGAAGAATGCTCAAGATTTAATAGTTTTGCTGAATGAAAATTTTCCAACCATATAAGGCTCATTAAAGCTTTATCGAGTCTAAGTTCAATCTAACTACTAGAACCCCTACTCTCTTCCCATATGTACCGGTGACTAATTAAGTCTAAGTCCACCAAACCACAATCAGCGATGGCTTGTCAACATCCTTTAATTAGCCAATTAAGATAAGGGCTACTTCCATTTTTGTCATTTTTCCCAATAATACACCATAACAAATCTGACACGTGTTTAAGCTTTCTCATTAGATTTCAAGTATTCACTCTCAACCTTCTATCAGGCTCTCCATAGATTCTTGTAAGACGCCACTCATCCATACCTTCAGCTCATACAATTATATAAATGTGATTGTTCGAATATCTTATGATTTCAGTCTCATCTATTACTTTCCACAACATCTCAATTCCTCCACTATGACCCTGAGTATTCATTATAAATAACCATCATACCCCAGCTGACGGGCATAGTGACATACATCTCTACTCTGTTCCTACCATAAATAATTTCACATAAGAAAATAATATACTTCTTTTGATAAATCATATCTTTAAGGAATTGAAAATTCTATAAGTTACCAAGCCCACAACAATTGTAACTGATAATACTCATTGTGAATGACGGGCCTTGACTCTAGAACCACCCCAATCTCATTTTTTTGAAGCCCATTAGTATTTAACTCTATTAGTTAATATGAGTATTACAGAAGGGGGGGGGTTGAATGCAACTTGATTAATTATGAAGGATTCTCGCTAACAACAAGAAGAATGATAATTAACAAGTTAATGATGTAAACAAACTAAGCAGATAAAATGACAGGGTGTTTAAACTTCAAAAATTGATTTTATTAATTTTTATTTTGCTACAACTGTCTGGAAAATAATTCTAGCTTCGATAGATACAATAATAATGAGTTTGCTAATGTTTCTATACTTGGGAAATTCTAGCTCAGTTGCATAAGAGAATGTACTTGTGAGATATGTTAATTTATATTGAAACACATATCTCACTTAAAAGTGTACTTTCCTTTATTCCTAGAACAAAGCTTGAAATAGAAATTTTATTTTTTCCATTCAAATTTATCTTCATTCCATTTATATATAGATAAAGAAGCTCTGAGATATGCATAAATCTTTGACTCTTTAAGCACACTTTACCTTTTGCTTGAATTCTTCTAAGTTGCAGTAGTAGACTTGACATACTAGATAGTAATGTCAAAATCATTCTTTGTATTTTCACTATCTAGTCTGCTACCTGAAACAGATTGTCAGCTTTACTAAAAGTTTACTGTCAAATTATAGCTTCCCTTAGGTGACAGTATCTTCGACTCTGCATACTCTACTGTCAAGCTTGATAGTCCTCTAAAACATACCATCTCCAAAACTGCTGTCAACTATCCCCGCTAATGTTGTTGTCAACTACTCCGCCGAGGTTGCTATCAGTAAAACTTGATATCTTCNTTCCCTTAGGTGACAGTATCTTCGACTCTGCATACTCTACTGTCAAGCTTGATAGTCCTCTAAAACATACCGTCTCCAAAACTGCTGTCAACTATCCCCGCTAATGTTGTTGTCAACTACTCCGCCGAGGTTGCTATCAGTAAAACTTGATATCTTCAAATCTTAATTCTCCTCCAAGTTTACTGTCAATGGAATAGTTAATGTCAGTAATACTTGATGTCTTCTAATCTTCATTCTCCGCCAAGTTTACTATCAATAGAATAGTTGTTGTCATCTGTTCCAATTGTGATGTCACCTGTAATGTACTGTCATAGGCTTGAGTACTTGAAATGTTGCTGTCTGAGTTTTGAATCATGTTGTGCATGAACACTTAGTGAATTTCTATTATATGACTCATATTTATTCTTTTGTACAAGACAATGACTTTCAAATGTATTGTCACTTAACTAATATTTGTTAAGTGTACTGTTTATAATGACTACTAACTATATTGTCAATATACATATGACAATATGTTTTACTTAGCTTAATTAAACTTAAAACTAAGTACATTAGTTGATTACACCACAATACCTAACAATCTCCCCCAATTTGTTTTATGTAAACTAAAGACAAATTAAAAATTAATTGCAGGAAAACTCAACTAACATAAATTGAAGTATTTGTAGAAGAAAAGTATACAGGATATTATAACTACAAATACAACATATTATTTTTCTCATCTAGGCTCCTCTAGATTGAGCTGATCTTCAATTTGTGCTTGAGTTTCCTTGATTTGGTTTCTTCCTTTCATATAGCAACTCCAAAGTTCTCAGGGCCCTCTTTTCTTCTGTTGTCTTGGCATGATTAGACACACAGTCAAGAACCAGCTTCACCATTTTATGATAAAGGTTCTTCAAGTCTTAATAAGAGTAACAAGCTTCCACAGGTCCTTTAGAGATGCATAGAAATTTGACTCCAAACTCATTAGAAAGAAACCTGTCCTTGAAAGATGTGTACACTTGTTTCACCTTCAGTTTTTCTACTTCATCATCTTCCTTGGACCTTGCATCAATTATCTTTCCAGCTTCTATACTGAGATTTCTTTCAACTTCTAGAAGAGAGCCTGTGGTTAGTCTGAAAATTCTTCTGAGGTTTGAAATGTTGAGTACTCCAAAATATTCAACCTTGACTTCAATGTTGTTAATGATGATTATGAGTGGATTTGTAAAGACAAGAGATACATAATCAGCTTTTCTGGAGAATTGATCATTAAGCTTGGCACACTTTAGATCAATCTCAGCTTCTTTGATTTGTCCGTTGATTCTTTCTATCTTCTTCTTTGTGGCTTCAACATCATCTGCAACCTTGCTCCTCTTCTCTTCCTCCACCTTCTTCTTTTTCTCCTTCAAATCACAAATTTTCAAAGCTTTCTTCTTGAGATCAAACACCTCAAAATTTGTAATATTGAGGAGTTGTCTCTTGATGAGTTTTGTGATTTGTGGTTCCTTTTCAGCTAGAATCCTTAGTTGGTTAAATGTGATATCTTCTGCAGATCCACTAGTGTTGTAGAAGATTATCCTGTCAGGATTTTTGAGAACATATTTTTGAGTCCTCTCGTACTCAACATTCCTTTCAAATTCCTTCTTTTTTTGGCTTGAATGATTCTCTGAACAGTTGGGATGGAATTTTTCTCCTCAGGGTATGGATACTTTTCCAACTGCTCCACCAGCTTCACTAGGAGATTCATATTCTTATCTTGCAAGGAATTCATACTCCAGAATTTCTTGACTCCATCTTCATTTACAAACATCACCCCTATCTGAGTACACAACAGTCTTAGGTTCTTCTTCATTAGCAAAATCCAAGAGGTGAGGTTTGAAAGAGTCCATTAAATCCAGTAATTTCCTGATCAGCATCCCTCTCAAGACTTGAGTCCTTATATCTATCTCATGGATGATTAATAGCATCTTCCTGATCAAACAATTACTGGCATTTTTCATTTCATAGCTCATCTCTTCCATTTCTCTATTTGAGTAGGAAAAAAATATCTTACCTTGGATTGAGCCATGTTGTTGATTGTAGGTCTCCTCACATCTAGATAATCTTCATTAAGAACTTCAGTTACCAGCTTCCAAATCCTTCTACTAGGCTTCCTAATTGAGTGTGGTCTTGGTCTCTCAGCCTTTTCCTTCCTGTATTTTTTAGATAAAGAAAATTTTCTTGATAATAACTATTCCCCAACTTCTTTTGACAGTAACTTTAAAGTTACTGTTAATAAAGGTGTGACAACAGGTTTAGGCTCTTTAACAGTAAACTCCACCTTATTTCTCCTAACAGCATCTTGTTTATCTGCTTCAAAACCAAGCACCACAGCCTTCATAACCCTTCTTCCATATCACAAATTATCTTCTCAACTTCTCCATCCTTATTACCAGTTCCAGAGGTCCCTATATCACCATTATTGTTATTGTTGGACTTAGAACTACCTGCCCCATCCTCAGGCTTTTCATAATCATTATCACCATCCCTTCTTTCCTGATCCTTCTTTTCAGTCTTCATTGTTTTCTTCTCTTCCAACCTCTTTAATTCCTCAGCCAACACCCTTATTACTTCACTTCTTTTTTTATTTCTTGGTAACTGTTAAAGTAGTTGAAAACCTCTATTACTGATCTATACTTCCCATCTTTTAAGCTACTGAACTTGATACAAAGAGGATTGACAGTAACATCAGGTAGTTTTTCAACCACCATTCTTTACAGGATTCTCTTCAAATTTTCATTGAGTCAGGACTTGTTTATCTTGATTTTTAGCTTTATGGCTTCAATTACTATAATCTCCTGCCTACTCAAATATCCTATGCTGATATACCAACTCAAACCACCGTCAGTTCTAACAGAGATCACCCACCATGACAGCAGCCTCAATTGTTGACTCCCTCATGGCTTCAGAAAATTTCCTGGGATCTCTGCTGGAAGAGTTTCTTAGAGCATTAACCCTATCATTGAAGCTAGCATCTTGAAACACTCTTTTGTTCTTATTTTCATCCACCATTAGAAAAGATTCTTCTTCATAATTCAAGTCATCCATCTCTTCAATAATAAAATCATCAATATCATCTTTGAATAATTTCCCATTTCCTTTCTCAGCTACATGAACAGGGGCCTATACAACACCCTCTCTGATTACCTTCAAACTTTTCAGCCATCTGAGTAGCCACCTTGGACAGCAATGCCAATTGGCTCTCCTCCCCCTGATATGCAGCTTGAGTCTCCTTATCAATCCTGTCAACTTATCAGATGCAAACACTTCACCAACCTTCTCCCTCTTAGTTGAGTTGACAGCTGCAGGGATTGTCAATCGAGTCTTCATCTCTTTCAATTGAGCAAAAACAACCTGTAAGCCATCATTTATACATTTCTCAAACTGCTTCATCTTAGCTACCAGTTTGACTTGATTCCTCCCCACAATGGCCACATGCTTAGACAATTTAGACACTTTTCTTGAAAGGAATTTCAACTTTCCATCAGCTTATTTAGAACTAGGGGCTGTTGAGGTGCTCACACACTCTACTTTTTTATGGATGATCTCATCATCCCTCACACTCTCACTCTTAGGGCCTAGTGTCCTAGATTTTTTGGTGCCCTCTTTTATGTTATGGCCATGCTCAAGGCCCTCTCCTTTTGCCAGGATCTTTCCCTATCTCTCTATTTTTTCTTGCTCACTTCTCTCTTTTCTTTTACTCTTATTCTTTTGCACACCCTCACTCATCCTAGGTGCAAGGGACTGAGCAGGTACACCTTGCACTTTAGATTTTATCTTTATAACTGAGCAGATATGAGCTGAATCACTATCTTGATGTGCTTCAGGTGCTTGAGAGTTGCTATCAGGATCTGGAGTGTTGACAACATTTCCAGCTTCAAAGTTATTTTCAATAGAGGTGTTGATAGTAATTGTGTCATTAACAGTAGTAAAGGCTGTGACAGTATCCTGATCCAATGGAGTGACAGTTTTTTCTACCCTTTGAGTAAAAGGTTCTTGTGTACAGCCAAAAAGAGACTCCATAGTTGGTTGCTCCCCCAAAATCAAAATGAGATGCATCATATTGAAATAAGAATTCATCCCTGTGCTAAAAAACAAAAGTGTATGTATCTACAACTAGAGGCTCGTATTGAGTGAGTTCAACATGGAATGCAGACTCTGTACAAGTTGTTGTGGGAGACTAGACAAGTTCAATAGGTCCCCCCTGTTGAGAGGAGACACCTAGAAAGGAATTATTTTTCCTTTAAAGTTCTATGCCCTTTTAAGAGGACACAGACTGTGTGACAGAGGTTGATGTCCTTGCCTTATTCCTCTTAGGCACAACAGGACCCTCTGTGGGTTCATTAACATTACCCTCCTTATTTGCTACACTTTGTACGGTTACTCCCTCAACAACAACAAAAACTATTTCTAACCTAGAGGTTGATGATCTCTTCATTGTTGAAACCTGATCCTATTGAGAGAAAACAAGTTCTTGGCTGACAACCCTAGAATGTCTGGAGGCTCTAATAGACTTGAAAGGTTGTGAGTGTGGGTTATGAATAGAGATGTCTACTCCATTCTCATTACTCAAAGAGAAGACAGAAAAACCTCCCACAATTTTGAAATTGAGTGATTTTATTATAGACCTCATGCTGTCAATAATAAACAGACCTAACTCAGAATTGAGGGGTTTGCTAGAAAGTATGAAGTGAGTATGTTTTCTTAAAGTGGGGGACTCCATACATTGTATACTATCTAAATTAATTATGCCTACAACAGAATTAATAATAAGCATAAATAATCTAGGATATTATATTACCGGCCTCCAACTTTCCTTCTTTCCTAGCACCAGTTTAAAGAGAGGCATCAAGATCTTTCCAATGTCGAATCTGTAATTATACACCATGGAGTGCACAATCTTCCTGATATAGGTCGGGACTTCATTCCAGCCACCAGTCTTGCTTGATATGGCTCGAGTGACATCATCCATTATCATGCTCCACTCTTTAACAAGGAACTTCATGTCCATCCCCCCTGATGGATACCATTCGCCTGAGTTCGGGCTTGTCTTAGGTCTAGTATACCCAATCATCCTGAAGAATTTGGCTAACTGAGCATCACTAACAGACTCCTAGAATTGCGAACCTTCTTTAGCTTCAACATGAAGAGCAACATTGATGTGGGTTGAGTCGATGGTATAAGAGGTGTTATTAATTTGGAAGGTTATGGTGCTTGCATACTGCTCCCCCTCACATGTAGCAGAGGTCCATAGCTGTGACAATCTTTAGATTTTTAACATTGGGCTCTCCATTAATGCATAGGACAGGAAGGAGTTGTTCATGAAGCCAACCAAAGGTTTAAAGGCTTCTCTAGCTTCATCCACTGTAGCCATGGTGGTAAAGTTGGTTTGAGCAAGAGTACAAATGATTTAATGTCCAAACATGGTTGTATAAAAGTTAAGGGTTACGAAATTTGGTTAGAAAAAATAACGAAATAAACTGAGTTGTACAGAGAGAGTAGAAGGTTTAGAGCTTTTGAGAGTAAAAGAGTTTTATAAGAAGTAAAGAGTGAGAGTGATTTTACTGTTTTTATTTAAGTGAAATGAAAAAGAAACTGTCAAGAAAGAATTTTAATCGATTAAATTGACAGTGTACGCTCAATCCATTCCCTTTTGACACTAACTCATGAGCTAGAAATCACAAACACTCTTGACAATAATATTAGTTGTTAGAGAATAAATAACTATCCAATAACCCTAATTTAATTGTTGACAATATGTTATATGGGGATGTTAGAAAACTATACTGTCAATGAATACTGACAATAAGTTATTGACAGTAAGTTTCAGTCCCGCATACTATGCTATTAAGACTCCTTCAAGTGATCGACAATAACTTATCTCAATATGACAGTATAGATAAAATATAATTTCAAGACACTTGACAGTACTTTTTTTATTAACACCATATGAGATAAATTACTAAAATATAAATTAGTTAACCTCTCAGTGAAATTTCATCATGTATCTCCAATGTGATAGAAATCAAAACACCTTAACAGGCCATTAATTCACAGTAAATTTCAGTTAACTAACATTTTTTATCACTAAATCAACTTGCTACAGAAATATATTAACAGGATAAATTTTACATGCCCAATTCACTTACTAACCTATTGAATGTCTTTTTATCCAATGGTTTGGTGAAAATGTCTGCAAGTTGTTTCTCCATGGACACGTAAATTAGTTTGATTGTGCCTTGCTCCACATGCTCTCTAATGAAATGATGTCTGATGTCAATGTGCTTAGTCTTGGAGTGTTGAACAGGATTTTCAGAAATGGCTATTGCACTAGTGTTGTCACAGAAGATAAGGATCCCTTACAATGCCAAGCCATAGTCCAACAATTGATTCCTCATCCAAAGTAACTGAGCACAACAACTACCAGCTGCAATATATTCAGCCTCAAAAGTTAAATTTTACATAGAGTGTTGTTTCTTGCTAAACCATGAAACCAATCTCTCTAAGAAACTGATAGCTTTCTATTGTGTTTTTTCTGTCAATTCCACATCCAGCATAGTCTGAATCTGAGTAGCCAACCAAGTCAAAACTAGATTCTTTAGGATACCAAAGGCCTAAATCTTGAGTGCCTTTCAAGTATCTAAAGATTCTTTTAACTACCATTAAGTGTGACTTTTTTGGATCAGACCGAAACCTTGAACATAAACCTGTAGCAAACATGATGTCAGGCCTACTAGTTGTTAGATAGAGGAGGTAACCAATCATTTCTCTATACATCTTCACCTTCTTTCATTTTTTGTCTAGTTGATTTTCTGATGAGATTGGAGTCTTTACAGGAGACGAGTCTTCCATATGAAATCTCTTCAAAAGATCTTTGACATATTTTATAACAACCCAAGCCCATAACTGAATGCATACCAGGCCTAAACAACCAACCACAGGCCAGCCCATAAAAAGCAAACAATTTTAGGTATATATTAGTTATTGACTTGTCCTTATAAAGGTCCAAATACACTTTATCTATTCGATGTGAGATGTTACAAACACCCTACCTTATTGGGTCGACATCCTCGTCGAGCCCATGGACAAACTTATGTAATCTGGATAGTGTCTTAGCACTTCCGACCGGGTATGGCTTTGATACCATTTATAACAACCCAAGCCCACAATTGAATGCACACCGGGCCCAACAACCCACCACAGGTCAGCCCATAAAAGTTAGTAATTTTAGGTATACATTAGTTATTGACTTGTCCTTATAAAGAGCCAAAATACACTTTATCTATTTGATGTGGGATGTTACATATTTAGTTTGGCAAATAAATATTCCATCTTCCTTTTGATAGACTTGAAGTATAAGAAAGAATACTAATTCACCCATCATACTCATCTCATATTTGTTCTGCATTAATATAAAGAATTCTTTGCACAGTCCTTCATTTATTGAGCCAAAGATGATGTCAGCTCCATAGATTTGGACTCGAATGATATCCTTTCCATGCTTTTTGTAGAACAAAGTCTTATCCACAATCCCTCTTGTGAAATAATTCTCGAGGAGAAACTTGAAAAGGGTGTCATACCAGGCTCTTGGAGCTTGCTTCAAACTCGTACAATGCTTTGAGTAGCCTGCACACAAAGTTTTGCATCTTTTGTTCTTCAAAGCCGGGGGGTTGTTCGACATAAACATCTTCTTCTAGTTCTTCATTTAGGAAAATACTTTTTACATCCATTTGAAATACTTTAAAGTTATTGAATGCAACAAAAACCAAGAAAATTCTTATGGCTTCTAGTCTGGCAACAGGGACAAATGTTTCATCATAATCAATTCCTTCCTGTTGACAGTAACCTTTCGCTACCAGCCTTACTTTTTTTTTTTCTTGTGATAACTCCACTGTTATCCATCTTATTTCTGAAGATCCACTTAGTGCCAATTACAGATTTATTCTTTGGTCTAGGCACCAATTCCTAAACACAGCTTCTTTCAAACTGGTTGAGTTCTTCTTGCATTAGATTAATCCAATCTGGATCAAGAATGACTTTATCTAATGTTTTAGGATCAACTTGAGACAGGAAGAAGGAGTACATGCATTCATTGGTCATATTTTTTCTAGCCTTTACTCCTGCTCCTAGATCACCAATGATTAAATCATTTGTGTGATCCTTATTCTACTTAATTTCTCTTAGAGAGTCTCCAGAATCTTCTGCATTCTGTTGATTGACAACATCTTTTTCTCTTGCACTGTTGACAACATCAATTCCTTCATTTTCTACATATTTATTAGGAACCTTAGTTGGACCAGAAATTGTGTGTTCAACTCTTGGTGATTCTTCATCATCAACATCTTCCAAATAGCCTTGATTCTAAAAAAATAAGGATTCTGATTCTTGACCGCCATCAATACTAGGAAACTTGGTTTCATCAAAGGTGACATCTATAATTTCATCAATAACTTTGTGATCAATGATATAGACTCTGTATGCTATTCTGTCAATACCATAGCCCATAAATATCCCTTCATAAGCTTTAGTATCAAACTTCCCTTTGACATCTGTTAAATCTTTCATGATATATCATTTGTTTCCAAACACATGAAAGTACTTGACAGTAGGTTTCCTTCCAGTTAGCAACTCATAGGGTGTTTTTCCAAAAGTCTTGTTGACCATTGTCCTATTTTGAGTATAATGGGTTGTATTAATAGCTTCATCCCATAAATGAGTAGGAAGTTTTGTTTCACTCAGCATGGTTCTTATAGCTTCAATGAAAGTTCTGTTTTTTCTTTCCAAAACACCATTTTGTTGAGGTGTCCTTGGTGCAGAGAATTTTTGAGTGATGCCATTGTCTTTGCAGAAATCATTCATGATACTATTTTAGAATTCAGTACCATTGTCACTTCTCAAGGATTGAACTTTGAACTTAGGATTCTTGTCAAGGACTCTTACTTGATCAATAATTTCTTGTGCAGCTTCATCCTTGGTTGCCAGGAACATCACCCAAGTATATCTTAAAAAATTATCAACCATCACAAGGACATATCTTTTCTTTGCCAGTGACTGCACATTCACAGGACCAAATGAATAAGTTGAAAAGATTCATTTATTGAACCACTGAGAGTTCTTTGGTGAGTAGCTCTTCTTAGTTTCCTTTTTTGACAATCCTCACACAATCCTTCTTGATAAAATTCAAGTTGAGGAAGGCCTTTCACTAATTCTCTCTTCATTAGATAATTCATATCTTTGAAATTCAAATGAGATAGCTTCTTGTGCCACAACCAGCTTTCAGAAGATGATGCTTTACTGTAGAAGCAGTAGATTTTGTCCTTTCTTACCGAGTCAAGGTCAGCAATGAATAGGCTTCATTTCCTCACTCCTTGAAGAGCTTCTTCTCCTGTCTTCTTATTGACAATTGAGCATCTGTCTTGATCAAACTCAACTTTGAAACTTTTCTCATAAAATTATGTAACACTCAATAGATTGTGCTTCAAACCATTCTCTAGAGTAATTTTCTCAATCTTCAAGTTACCAACTTCTAGTATGTCATATCTCATTGTGAAGCCAATGTTGTTGTCACTAAAGGTTACACACGAGCCATCCATTTCCTTGAACTGTGATAACAGGGCTTTATCACAGTCATATGTCCTGAGCATCCACTGTCAATGATCCAAATGATTCTTTTATTTTTCCTGTTGCCCTACAATGCAAAGTTTTCAAATTGCTTTTGGTACCCAACTCTCATTTGGTCCATTTGGCTTAGCCAAATCACATTTTAAGATATGATTAGTTGGTTTTCTTTTATTAGCTTTTAGCATGACTCCTGTGGCCACCATTTAGATTTAAAAATTGGTTTTGGGTTCTTATTTCTGGGTGGCTTTCCAATCCTAGCTTTAGGAGGGCTTGGAGTCTTTGCCTTCTCAGTTTTGATTGACTTATATAAGCATACATCATTGGAAGCAATAGGCATGTTAAATCAAATGCTTAGCATATTTAATTTACAAGGAATGCAATTAAAATTTTCACAATGAGATACTTGTCTGTCTAACAAGGGAGTGTTATGCAAGTTTCCATTAACAAATATGACATATTTTACTTCAGACTTACTCTTGGTACATGCATGAGTTAAATGACTAGAAGACCTACAATTGTTACACAATTTTCTTGGAGCATTAGGAATATAACCATAATCATTTTTCTTTTTTATTCCCAACTTTCCATTCTTGTTCTTCTGGTTTTCATGACAGTAGGTTTAGAAGTTACTATTTTACTAGTATTGACAGTAGGTTTAGATGAGACTGTCTTGACATTATGTTTTAAACTTATTTTCTCGACAACAACTTCTGAACTTTATGTCTTGCTAGTGTTGACAACATCTTCTAGACCCTGAGTAATGTCAAGGGAAAAACTAACTCTCTTGGGGAGTTTGATAGTATCTTTTGACCTAAGATTTTTTGTGACAGTAACATTGTCCTCATCATTTAGAATTTTCTTAAGAATTAAAGATTCATAATCAAATTCAAACTCAGCCTTTTTAAACATTGGATTCTTGACATTCTTAAGTATAGAGGGTCTGACAGTAAGTTTATTCAGAGTAGTGTCCTCCTCTACCACCTACTTCTTTCCATTTTTCTTCTCATAGTTAAACCCTATACCTACCTTTTGATTTTCAGTATTATCAGCATGGTATGATTTTAACAATGAAGAAGAATTTTTGTAGGCTTTGATTTTAAGTTCATTTTCACTTATCTGTTTTCTGATAAACTCCTCAATTTGAGAAGCACAAACTACCTTGTTCTTTAGAAACTTATTTTCTTGATGTAAGGACTCAAAAACATTCTGTCTTAGTTCTAGTTCTTCATTTTTACATTTTAATAATTCATTAGCATTTGTCAGTTTAACAATATCTTTATTAGCAGCTAGCATGCTTGTATGGATATTAAAGATTTTAGAACTTAAACTTTCAACAATTTTCTTGTATTGAGATGTAGTCATATCAATAGTAGTAAGAAAATGTACCTGTCTTGATGAAGGAGGTGACTCTTCTCAAGATTTTGCCATTAGAGATATGTTCTCATACTCTTCCTCTTCTTCATCATCAAATTCATCCCCGTATTTCCCTTTAGCTACAAATACCCTACCTTGTTACTTCTTGAGTATGGCATCATACTTTGCCTTGAGTTCCTCATAGTCATTGTCATTTCTTCTTACTTACTTTGGCTTTTTGCATTCAGTTGTAAAATGGCCCATCTCATTATAGTTGTAGCATCTTATATTTGATCAGTCCACCATACCTGTCTTGTATCCACCTTTGCTACTTCCTCCAAGTTTTGTTGTACTTCCTTTGTTGAACTTGGAGCTTTGAGCTTTGGGTTTGAAGGACTAGTTCTTCTTGAATCCCAGGTTTGAGAACTTTCTTGCCCTGTAGGCCATGGTTTTATTTTCCATGTTGTCAAGTTCATCCAGGGTGTAGAACTCATCTTTACCACTATCCTTTA
>QRFB01016330.1:0-19688 GCA_008931105.1 Oenanthe javanica | reverse complement strand
ATATATATATATATATATATATATATATATATATATATATATATATATATATATATATATATATATATATATATAGTAGGGATCTAGATAAAACTTTTTTAATAGAAAACTTAGAGTACTCTTTTCAGCCATTGATTCATGTAATTAATATTGTTATTAATTTTATTACAAACTGGAAAGTATATTATGTCTAGATAGCATACCAAAATTAGAAAGATATTAAAATTTAATTCATCAGACCATTATGGAAATAATTGATTCAGTCAATATCAACCGTTAGATTATTTATAAATTAATGACTGACAAAAGTACCTTAAGTTTTCTCCAAAATATGATTTTCTTTTGAGCCCTCCCCTATATATACACACACACACACACACACACATAAGGGGAGGATCGAGAGAGACCCATGTTTAGTGAGAGACCAAGAGACCCCTCATCTTAACCATTGATTGTTTTCTAATCATGTGACCAAGATTTCATACAAATATAATGATATTTATACTAATTTAATACTATAAGGATAATATCGGTATACTGAAAATACAAAATATGCATATATAGACAATTAATTTCTTTTCAAATATGAAAAGATTGTGTTTTTTTTCCATATATGAAAAAAATGTGTTAATATTATATAGTATATTTCACGCTTCAGTTTTCACATTTTCATATATAAAAAATTTTGTGCTTGGTTACTTATTTTTTATTTTATTTTATTGACAAAAATTTCTATTCTATTTCAAGATATTCCGACATGAGTGAATCACAAAAAATGTATGTTTATTTTATAATGCATATTTGATTTAATTATATAATATAATATATACAAAAATTCTAAACACCCAAAAAACAATTCAGGAATCTTATATTAAAATATACAATACATTGAAGAAAATTTTATATTGATAAACATTTAGGAGAATCTTAAATTTAATAATAGTGAACACTTAACAATATCTTCTATTAAAAAACATTTAAGAGAATATTATATCTTTTTTAAATACAAATAGTGTTCATGTCTCAATGATACATAAATAAAAAAAATTAAAAGAAAAGAAAAAGAAAACATATTGAGATACACACTTTTGACTCTATGTTTGTTTTTGTATTGATCTTTTTCAAAGAACATATTTTATTATTCTTTTTTAGTTTCTTTAAGTGTTTCTCATAATTAAAAATGTAGTTTTGTTATTCAGCATTTATTCGAATAATATTTTGATAAATTAAATCTTTTCTAAGGTTTTTTTTTCAATTTTAATTTTTTGAGGTTCTTTGAGATTTTTTTTAAAAAAATAAATACTTTTATTATATATCATACATTCTTTAAATACAAAAAAAATAATCTCGTATAACAAATATAAAAAACACTTAAGGTAATCTTATATTTAAAAATATAAAACTCTTTTAATAAATAGGAATAGATCAAAACATATTTATTATGACAATACATCTCTTTTAAAAGAAATTAAATCAAAATAAATTATAATAAATTATGACATGCACAATCATACAATCAAAATTAAATTAAATAATGTTATTAATTTTGTAATATAAAAAATGATGTTTACATCTAAAATGTACATCAATAAAAAAATTAAAAAGAAAGAAAAATTATCTTTAAATAAAATGAAAACTTATTTGAATACATACATTTGACTCCATTTTTAGGAATATATTTTTATTTTATTTTTTTGACATCAGTAATATATTTTTATTATTTTACTTCAACATTCGTCAAGATGTTTCAAGAAATAAAAAATGTTGATTCGTTGTATATCATTTATTCGAAAAGATTATTTTAAAAATCTTTTTAATTTTAATTTTTTGGGATTTTTTAATATGTTTTTAAAAATATAAATACTAATATGTTTTTTTTCAGGCAAATAGTTTTTTTCAAAAATATCTGATATAGGTTTTTTCTAGATAAAAGTTTATGAAAAATATATGATATCCTATGTTTAAAAAGAATAAGTTTATTCCACATTTTTGTGATTCAATAAAATTGAACAATTATAATAAAATGAAGAGTAAAGAGCACTTTGTGTACCCGCAGTTTGTGTGTCAGACCACTTGGGATACCACACTTCAAAAAGTACGACGCGCTATACTGCACTTCTTAACGTCCTAGCACTTTGCTGTTTTCCGTTAAATTGGACTAACGCCGTCAGTTTTTTTGTTTTGGAGAAGAAGATGTTCTTCGTGTTCTTGAAGATCAAAGCAACTTTTGAAGATGATTCTGAACTTAGTTTTCTTCGTATGAGTAACCAAATTGAATCCCATGTGTTGAAGTACATGACTACGTGCTCCGTCTTCGTTAGAAATTGCTTGATTTGTAATTCATGATTTTCGGATTATACTTGAATTTCTTATTTATTTTTCCGTTGATTTGTTGCATAAACTAATTACATGGGTACGTAGATCGGTGAAAGGACATGCTAGTGATATTTTTTGTTTGTGTTTATGGGTTGTTTTTGGAGCTCGTCGGAAATTATTTTTCCGGTAAAGCTCGTCAGATTTCTTCAATTTACGGCCACATGGTTGCTTGTTTGTATGTATAATTGTTATATACGTACTCCTGGCAAGACTAGCGTTATTTTGGTATAAAAACTGAGAAGCTTTGTTTGAGTTTTGTTTTGCCGTCGTTCAAGGTCACCGGAGACGATGACGGCGTTAGTCCAATTTAACGGAAAACAGCAAAGTGCCAGGACGCTAAAAAGTGTAGTATAACGAGTCGTACTTTTTGAAGTGTGGTATCCCAAGTGGTCTGACACACAAACTGCGGGTACACGAAGTGTTCTTTACTCTAAAATGAAATGGAAAAAGGAATGATTGATTTTCATTCCGATCAAAATGGTCATTCTATTGCTATAAAAATTTATTCCATTCGTGCCAAATAAAGTAAGCCGGTAAGGTTAATGCCCAATGGATTCGGATCTTGTAGTGGACAGGTTGGGCCGGTTGGGGGTTGGTTTGTGAGTAGACTTATAACAACGACCCACTTCTCTCGCCGCCTCCACTTCCAAAACCCTCCTCTCTCTCTCTCTCTCTCTCACCACACCCACCAACCCCCCATTTTCTCTGCTCCAAAAAATAAAAAAAAACAAAAATAATTCCAAACCCCTGTTGGAATTTTAACAGCCACAGTGCGCTTCTCTTGAGTTTATTCAAACTGGCGATTGATAATCAAGAAGCATTTGTCAAGCCCAACAGCAGACGCATCATGGTATCATCCTTAATTATTTTCTCTACATTTTCTTGCATTTTAGTTATGGGTTTTTCAGTTATACACTAATCTGGTAATGCTGTTGTTGAATTGTTATTGTTGTTGTTTTAATCCAAGGGCCCTGATGTGGATGATAACAAGTGGCCACCATGGCTCAAACCAATGCTTGCTGAACAGTTCTTTGGTCAATGCAAATTACACTCGGATTCTCACAAGAATGAGTGTAATATGTTTTGTCTTGATTGCCATTATGCTCCTCCTCTCTGCTCTCTTTGTATCTCCGATCACAAGCACCACCCCGTCATTCAGGTTTACTAATCCTACCATTTTCAACTCTGTATACTCGTGTTTTCGATAATTGGTAGAAATTCTGATAAATGAACTTGTCCAATGGTGTACTGAATGATAATGTGATAATGCACCATGTGTAATTAACCATCCAATTGTAGAGTTACAAATTCTCTCTAAATAATGTCGGCCCCTTTTTTACCATTTGTCACAATTGTGGGGTTTTTTTTGTGTAGTTATATTATGTTTATTCCTGAATTGTAAATGTCATTGTTGTAGGAGTTATTTTACCTTTTTTTTTACAGTGGGGTAATTTATTGGTTTTGGTTTGCACTATTGTTACCTGAACAACAGATAAGAAGGTCGTCATACCATGATGTGATTAGAGTTTCCGAGATTCAAAAGTATCTGGACATTACTTATGTCCAGACGTATGTTATCAATAGTGCTAAGGTTGTTTTCTTAAACAAACGACCACAGCTTAGGCCTGGAAAAGGTGTTACCAATACTTGCAGAGGATGTGATCGCGGCCTTCTTGACTCGTTCCGTTTCTGCTCTCTTGGATGCAAGGTTGTAATACAAAATTTTACCATCCTGATTCTGTAATGTTTTTCCGATTTTCATCAAATGGTGTTTATTTATTTGTATATTTGTGTGCAGGTTGCCGGTACTTCAAATAATTTTGTGAAGAAGCATTGTAAGCCTGTGGTTTGGGATGCAGAAGAATCTTATTACAGCAGTGGTTGTAGCAGCAATGAGCATGGTCAGAAGAGTGGTGATAATGGAAATTTGAAAGGTCCAAGTCCATCAACACCAGTAACGACAGCAGTCAAAGGCAAACGAAGAAAGGGTATTCCTCGCAGAGCTCCAACGGGTGGACTAATCATAGAATACTAGCTTCAATTTGGTGTTACCAAATTATCCTTCACAAAGTACTAGTTTGGTACACTTATTGAGTAGCATTTAGCATACATGGCGTGATGGTCAAATATATATATTTGTTATCCGTTATTTCTCACATTGTTATCCGTTGATTCATATTGGTCAAGTATCTACTTGTTATCCATTAGTTCACATGTTAGAACCTTGGAAGCAGTTTGTTGAGGTGGATTCTGCGAACTCTGTTGATGCAACAGTTCAAGTTCGAACCTTGGAAATGGTCTGCTGATGTGAGTTTCTGTACTCTGCCGAGTCGATATGATTTTTTTTCAATATAGTGTATATAGACAATAAAGTATGATGAGACAGATGACTTCAATCTAGAGGAAGAAGTGAAGAATAAATAACATGATCTTTCAGATTTAAATTTATTATTATTCTGTTATTAGCTATAAGTACTGTACAAGTCAAAGTACATAATATATTATTTTGTTGAGTAAATTCGCTGATACTATTCTGTGAAAAGGGATTTAGAGAAAATTACAATGCACAACTGCTGGTACAATTTTTGATGGTAAAAAGAATGGTGTTTTGCTTAATCTTGATATGAAGTTATATTGTTTGTCTATTCTAAGTTGTAGACTGTTTGAATGAATGCTTTTCGCCTACCTAACTATTGTGTTTTTGTGCAAATTCATTTTTACACGCTGTTATTTACTTTATCTACTTGATAATAACTAAAGCATTGTATGCCCATTTCCCAGTGACTCCCACACATTGCTGAAGTTCTTGATCTTCCCCATTCTCTATGTAGGTCATTTACATGATTGGTTAGTTTATAATATTTGTTTATGAACAAGCTTGCCTGCTCTGCACTATATATCGAAATGGAAGCTCTGGTAGTTTTCGTTTTACCCCTTGTTTTCTGCATTGGACATGATTTTTGATATGCAAAATTATATTACGAAGATAGCATAGATGAAAGAGCACTTTGTTTTTTGTCATTTCCCCCTGCCTTTTTTATTGGTTTGATAGTTTTGAATTGGTTGAAATTCTATCAAAAACATTTCGATTATAATGTAGTATTATTATTGTTTTGTTAAAACCAAAAAGGAATGGTGGGTCAATTAATATACCATATCCTATATATACCAGGCTAGTATATAAAATATGTTAACTACATCAGAGTTCTTCTACAATCCTACTCCATGTCAGGGTTGTACTCTTCTACTCCAATATGGGTGACCAGAAAACTCGGTCTTTTCCAAGACCTAGGCTGACAGGCATACGAGCCATCTACTGATCTGTGATAATTTACAAATTTAGGTGATTGCATTTCCCTGTCAAATTTGTCAATACTGATTTTCGAACTCACTATACAGTATACAACTCCACTTAGTTTCACCCAACCTTCTATCCTGGTCATGTATAGATCACGGTTTGGTTACATAAGTAGTGACAATAGCCTGATGAAGATTCGCTTTCGCTATGGCTGTGGTGAGTTCTCTTAACCAAGCCACTGCCTATGAGTTGTCGGCTTATTCTTTAACGCGGTCAGAGCCCCGATATCCTCTCACTACTTTTGGGCTTAGTGGCTTACATTTATGAGAGTAAGCAAGATGATTCAAGCATGTATGGAATACCAATACCAGGTGAGTGACGTGAGTCCCGATCTTGCTAATTCTTCAAGAAACGAACCAATTTGTCCAAATCAAGAGAACACGGGCCATTAGGTCGACAGGCCTTTTCTGCTATTTTCTCACCCTCCACATCCATCAATAGTCCAACAAGCTTCTCCACATAATCTTTCTCATGTTCTCAGTTCTCACCCTCCGGTCCTCCACATCCATCAATAGTCTAACAAGCTTCTCCACATCATTTCGAATCTCCATTTCGCACTCCCATTCATTACACATATACTTACAGTTCGTTGTTTGATCTCCAAATAAAGGCCAACAGCGCATTGGCACTCCAGCGGATATGCTCATGATGACTGAGGTCTGAGCTCTATCCTCTATATGTTCTATTTTATTACAGTTAGATAATATATATCCCCTGCAAAGTTGGTTTTTCTTTAATACACACACATATATTGTCTTAATATCAATATAAATATTTATACATTAATTTTTTTTACTGTATTTGTGTGACGCCCTCCAAACCCGGGGTCTAGATCTGAGAGTCACCAATTAATCAACAATAAAATAATATAAATCAGGTGCGTATTGACCCCGCCAAACCAAAGATCGCAAACAGGTTATAGTATGAAATCAAGCAGCTGATACTAAAAGTAAACCAAATCACTTTATTACAAACCAAAAACTAAATCCAAAACTCAAATCCATAAATTTAAACAAGTTTTAAGTCTAAATTCATTTTTATTACACATTCTATCTACAACAAAATTGTAACAACTAAATACCTGGAAAGCCCGAGAAGCGAGCCGCCCTAACACCTGAGGCTCACTATACCCGCTAGAGCTACCGTTGTGACTCATACTGGATATCTGGCAGAATTTTATAAAAAGCAAGAGTGAGCCAAAGAAATGCTCAGCAAGTATATGAACAATTGAAATTAAATCAAGATATGAGATCGGTATAGAGAACGGAATATAAAACAGTTTATTATAAAAACTGAACAGTAAATAAATCACAGTTTATCTCAACTGAAACAATGCAGTATGTCATCAAAATGAATCAACTGCTCAAAATCAATATATAATAGCCACACAGACAATATGGATTGGATACCAACACAAATAAACACTATTGCCCCCTGATCAGGTTCAAAAGCAATAGGACCCCTTTATAGCTCATCGGTACATTTCTATACCCATAGATATAACAAGGATTTCAAAATATAGGTACCAAAATAGGCAAGTAATGTTAGCCTATAGGAAGATGGATTGGTTACCATATCCTCCTTAAAAATGCTAGACCCCCTACATCGGGCCTCCTATGCAATTGCTGGACCCCATACATCAGACCTCCTACGCGATAAATTCCAATCCAATAGAGCAACCCNTTTTTTTTGGAAATAAGGTCTTTGTAAAATGAACTTTTCCCGGGGTCACAGCCCCTCAAAATCAATCCCAAATAATACAATCCAACTATACTAAAATAAAGTAAACAAATTTAACCCACAAAATAAATTATACTTATACACATAAAATTACCAGAAATGAGAAACACATTTATCAAAACCCAAAAATCCGGTTAACAGATAACTATCTGTAATATAAAAACAATCTCTAAAAATTATGAAATTAATCTATATAAACTAACATGCCCGAATATTTACAAGCGTCAAGTCAGGATCTTGAAAACCTTACCATAAGCTCAATTACGGACACCTCATAAGTCTTTTCTGATGCCCGAAAAATATTCTCAGAAAAATCTAAAATTAATCTTCATGCATATACACGTGTTGTACTGTCTCCTGGCTTGATCACCATCTTCAAATCACCTTTCTACACTCCTAAATAAATTAAAAAGGAAAACCTGCCCAGAAAATAATATTCTCAAAACTCATCCAAAATTATAACTATGCGTAGTCCTTAAAGCGCTGGTCATTTATATATATAGATATCGAATATTGGATGCATGGTTTGTAAGTAATGAATTTTAAAAGCTTTAAATCTATAAATATATACGTACCGAGAAGACTAAGCAGATCATAACACGGCAGAGACAGAGCAGAGAGAGATTGCGGTGGGATTGCACATGCGTAAAAGAAATGAAAAGGGGATGCAATAGCTGGGGAAAAAAAACAGGGGAGGGAGGAAGGGAATTGGGTTGGGGAAACTGGGGTGGGGGTCGGGTAGGTTAGATTTAGGATATATATAAAAAAATCTTTTTAAAATCTTTTATAAATTATAAAATATATAACTAAAATCATTTTAATACACGATTAATCTCTAAATAATTTTAAATAATATCAAAATTTATAAAAATATTCTATAAGGAAAATATAAATTTTATTATTTCTAAAACGAACTAAAAATAATAAATTTTTAAAATATTTAAATATTTCGAATATTCAAAAATATAAAAATACTAAATTTTGAATATTCAAATAATTTACTCAAATAAAATTTTTACTCAAAGAAAAATACCGATTCGAGATACTGACATGATCAGTAAAATAACATAACAAAATTTAAATTGAACTCAGCTTCATTGAACCGAAAATAATTTCTAAAATAATAATAAAAATATTGAAATGCATCCAACTGGAATAAAATATAATTTTTTTTATTACTCCTCTTTTGAGAAAAACAATAAAACATTTAAATAATAATAATAGAATTTGGAAAATATCCGGGTTGTTACAATTTGTGTAGAATGAAATAATCTACCATTATTAATATATTTTTTTGCTAAATCATTATTAGTATTTTTAAAATTAATAATACAAATATTAAATTTTAAGATTTTGTTAGTATGATTTCAACCCAAAATTCTTTTAGCAATTTTAGATATTAAATTTTAATATGTTACAGATAAATTTAAATTCTAAAAATAAAATTTAATATTAATATTTTGTAGATTAAATTTGAACTCTAATTTCAATTTAATATTTTTAAGGAATCAATATGTTACGATGACTTGAGATTCTGTGTGAAACACGTCAGAAAGGTAAATAATCTTTCGCCTTTCGGTCTATTCCGCAAATCACGGTAAGAGGCTCAAGCTGCTCAAATCAAGTTGCCCTTTCCAATGGAACACTGCAAACTGTAGAGTTTATGGTCCTGACTCCTAACGAGATGATAAATTTATTTAAAATAAATATGAGAAGTAATTTTGTAAAAAAGAGATTCACATTATTACAATCACACAATCTATACTATATTATTAAAATAAATGTTTGGTCCGTCGTGTCCTTTTATGTCCCACACAACTTCAAATATACGTGTTCCTTTAATCAATAAATAACTCTGTTTTAATTTCCTCAATATTCAATCTCTTTAATTGATTTAATATCATAATTTATTAATTAAATTTTATCAATATTAAAATAATATTATTATTTTATTTATATTAATTAAATTTTATTATTGTGCTCTATCTATATTATATATACCTTTATATTATATTACTCTAAACGAATTTCTTTTTTAATTAGAATATAAAGTTGTACTCACATCTAATAACATGTTTTAATTTTCTCATCGCTCAAACACTTTAATTTATTTAAAATTATAATTTTATAATAAAAAAATTTGAATATTAAAATTATATTAATATTTTATGTATATTAAAACATACTATTTTATTCAAATTTTAATTAAAATATTTTCTAATATATTCAAAACTCTTTTTATTAATAAAAATTTATTAATGTTTTGCACGAGTTATTAATCTATGTTAATTAATATAAATATATAACAATATATTAATGAGAATTTAAACACATAATATAAATATAATTCAAAAATAATTTATATCATGTACAACATTACATAAAAAATATTAATAACATAAATAATCAAATTAAATATTTATTTCATTTAAAATATATAATATATTATTTATTACTCTTCTCCCATACTTTGCACGGGTTATAGGTAAGTAGAGTTAATACGTCTAAGTATATAATTAGAACATTACAGGATAGTGAATTTAAAAGAGTGATGATGAGTTTGGATTAGAACAGCCACCATCGTAGCCATCAATAATTATCATCATTTTTACGATTACATTCACAACTACCAAACAATCAACGTTCCTTTTCTGCAACCACATAGGAAACGCCTGAGCGGTTTTGAAAAGAATCCATTATTCACAATCATTTATTCATGTTTAAAAAAATCAATCATTTATTCATGTTTAAAAAAATCCTAGAAATACTATAAAAAGCGTGGATAGATAATGTGGGTCTCTTTCATAAAAATTTTAACAATCGTTTATCAGAAACCTCAACCCCGACCTAATATACATATGATCAAAATACACATTGAGTGATATATGCAAAATCAAAATGTTATTTAAAAAGAAAAGACGTGTATATATATTTGTATTTAAAAAAAATGCAAAAATCAAAATACATATAGGATCATATATCCAAAATCAAGATGTGTGTGTAAATAACCGAAATTATGATGTCTTTTGATTATTTTTTTTTGAAAATAAGAAATCAATTCATTAAACAAAAGTCATACGACATCTATAAATATAATCGAAATTGGACAGACGCTTAATGATATCGCTGTTGAATCATTCTTTCCTGTAGAGGCAACCAAGCCATTTGAAGATGATTTGAATATATGTACTTGTTTTCACCCGACTCTCAATGTATGTACTTACTGTCACCAGATTGTTCTGTGCAATCAACCATACATGCGATTCCATATTAAATTTCATCCGTGAATCAAATCTATAAAAATCATGCCGATCTATAATCTTGGTCATGGAGAACACCAAAACACAATAAAATAAAAACCAAACTCTCACAAGGAGAGACTAACAAAACCCAAATAAATTGAAAATTTATTGAAGGAAAACAAAATTTTAAACAAGAAAAATAAAGGGATTAAAGCTTTTTACCGATGAAAATCGATGAAAGTCCCTTCGAAAATCTTTACCGAAAACTAGGGTTCAGAAGGTTTAGAAGAGGAAGAGAGAGGCTTTTCGGAATTACGTATGAATTACGTATGTTTGATATGATGTGTTTTAATTGATTGATTCTGCAGGGTCATTTCATATTTTCATCTATATTATTTCAATATATAGCCAATAATCTCATTTATTTATCATAACCGTAATAAACATAAGGCACGTGATATTTGAGTATTATTTTGAAATCAAATTCGGGACCCTAACATTTTACAATCAATCAAGAAACACGGACATGAAGGGCTTTCCCATAACTACTCATCAAAATACATTGCATTACAGCATCTTCATCTAATTGGTAACAATGACCTTTTCTTAGCAAAGGAGATAACAAACGCTAATTATGTTCACAACTTAGTTAAGTATAACCTTGTTTGTATTTGCGAAAAAGGTCTTCAGTTTTAGCATTCCTGAAAGCAAAACACCCCATCAAATAAACGATAATCAAAGCGACAAGTGTAATAATCAAGATTATGTTCGCCCTTCTCCATTCAGTCTTGAGATTATCTAGTAATCCAGCTTTGCAGGAATCGCAGGCGTAGCACAACTGTGTTTGCTCATTGCTCCATTGCAGGCAATCCATATCTGCCGCGTTGTTTATAGGACTAATCCAATATGTTGGGTTCACAAATGTGTATCCACATTGTGTTGGTGGTTTACAACAACCTGACTGTAAAAGAAAAAGAGCAAGAACAAAGTGAAAAATAAATTATATATTAAATCACTATGTAAAACATTTTCAAAGATAAGGATTTACTTGAATATGGATAGATTTAAACATGCACACAATGTACATGAACACTGACTAAAGTTTCTTTACTGCTAGCTTATTGTTCCTTTTCTTATTTTCTCTGGCTTTACCCTCCGAAACCTAAACTGTTTTACAAGAAAACTACATTAACTAAGAGAATATATATTAGCAGAGTGTTTCACAGAAATGTCCAGATACATTGTGATGCTAAATAAATGGATCATATGTTAAAGATGTATGATCCATATAAACCCCGGGTGGTTAACCTGAGGAATCGACTTCAACTATTTAAGGTTGATACTGTATCAAAAGATATGCTCGAGGGTGGATTTTTGAGAGGGAGAGTGCTAAAGACCACATGACCCAATTGGAATCATCTACTAACGGCTTATAAAATCTGGAAGAGAGGATCATGTAATGTGGTAGCTATAATTTTAGGAGATCATGGTGATGGTCATCTGATATGGTAGCTATATGCAATACAGTTGAAACAGGGACACTAATAATGTACCTGCAATGGCGTGATATGTGCATTAAAGAAATCTTGAGCCATGCGATAACTCTGATTCAACTCAGCACACATACTTGTAGAGCTAAGACAACTTCTTATTCTGTCCCACTTATAAGAGCCTCTAACTCTACGACGAAGAAAGCCAGAGAAATCATCAAGATGATATTCTTTATAAGACCGACTTGGTTCAGGATGGCCAGAACCTCTAGCTGTGACCATATAGATGAAAACCACTAAACATGCTAGTAGAATTATAAGTATAATCATGCCAATGAAATAGAATATAACAAGTGGCTGGATTCTCCAGAAGCCTCCTATAACACCAGCAAGTGCTACTATCAATATCAAGATTCCTAATATAATAACCGGCCATTGTAAGATCTTGACACAAGAATTATCAGCCTCCATTGCTAGCCATATACCGGATCCAATCACCGGAATCGAGAGGAGCATGGCCACAAAATTTATGGTTCCTATGACATTGTTACTTAGTGCCATTCTTGGAAGAGTAACAACAAGGATATAGCAATAATGAATTTATATATAAAATATATAATGCAGACCGAAGAGGTTATTGTGAATTAAGAAAATTGGAGCTTAACAAGCTATGCGGCCAGGTAAAATTAAGGAACGGTGTTCTGAGAACTACTCTTGGTATCCAACCCACACTATGTTGTTCCTTACTTCAGATCTCAGAAAGGTAATAAAGCAAATAATTAATAATGATTATTAAAGAACAAGTTTTGAGCTTTTGGTCCATTTTACACATCACTTTGGCAAAGGGAAAAAAGGTGAGTAGAAAGATAGAAAGCAAATTCGGTCATGTGGGCTTGTTTTTTTTAATTCGGTTTGTTTGAATTACAATACATGAATTAAAAAAAAAATCAGAAATGTTTAATTACACCAAAGAACGAAAGCTTCTTGTTAACAATTTGCCCGAGTCATGACTATATATATATATATATATACACATACATATTACAAACTAAATCCTTTTTTTGTTTGTTTGGTTAATTAGTGATTTTACATACATGTATGTTGCTAAATTACATATATACAATGTATCAAGTATTAAATGGGTGGTACGTAGTCCCATGGGTTCACTTTGCTTCGGCCTATAGTTATTGACATGTCCGTCTCTTCTCCTTCTATCTGTCTCCTGGATATCTCTTGCATTACCTGCATGTCATGTAATCATATTCAAAGAAGGTGACGAATAGATTTGATATTATTTGTATAGAAAATACAAATTGTATGGACGTAAACATATTTAATTATTTAGGTCACTTACGGCTTTGATAGTTGATTTAGTAACTGGAATATCTCTCCCTCGTGTATTAAACTTTTAACAAGCTGCAGGGTTTAGCATTAACACATTCTGATTTGAGACCTTTGCCCGCTGTACTATTTCCACCGTAGGTAATTTCAATGTCTGCGAAATTTATTCCTTCACACGGAACAGCATCACTGCATTTTTATATTTATTGCAGCATTTGACATTGAGGTGCCCTTAAAATTTTTATAAGTAATTCCTGTAATCTTCACTTTTGAAGCCTATCTTATTTAAACATGCAAACAGAAATACAGAATCCACGAATTAATGTGACAATACAAATTGCTGTAAATGATAATAGCTCACTATGTAGCTGGACCAATGTGTGCGTACCCCTGGTTATAATTTTGATCAATTATATATGATGGGATTAAACACAATCTCTAGAGTTATGTCCGTAAATGAAATATTGCTTGCTTGCAGCACTGGTGACTCGTGGAATGTTTTAATCCGTGCACCATTTGAGGTGTTCCTGAATGTACAATTACTTACAGCAACATTTTTAACATCTTTCTCACCTTGGATTTCTACCAAGACTACCAACACTGCGAGAGATTTCCCATATAAATTAATACCTTAGAGAAATGTTGCAAATTTTAATATATTTATCACGTCTGTTGATACAAAAGCTAGTTGCAAGATCAATTACCTGATGCGGGACCGCACGTGATATTATTATTAGTGATGGTGATATCACTACTGTCGTCGCCAATTGATCACCTACTCCGATGACACTGTTAGTTATACTTACATTTTTTAAGTTGACCGATATGGATACCGTCTGTGTTTGAGCTATCTTCGGCACAAGATATGTTCAGCAAATTAACTTTGAAACCATCAGACTGAACTATTTTCATATTGAAACCTTTGCTATTAACTATATTGATATTTTCGATACCAGAGCTGTTACATTGACTCAACACAATAGACTGCATCCATGACCAGAAAAGCACAGAGTTAATTAGCTAGCGCCTATATTTATCTAATTTTTTATTTTACTCATAATCAGAAATAAACATATATCTGGCGAAATGCAATTTATAGTAGTGCTTAAAAGCATTGTCACCGGGTTTTTTTAGTCTTCCAAACCGCTTCACCTTGTCCATGAAGAATATCTCCACCCATCACATGAACACTAGTTTGAAAGATATTGATCCACATGCCTCAAGGAAATGATCCAAGATCTGACTTTGTCTTTAAAGTACCCTGAACTTCGATAGTTATAGGCACGGGAGTAGTGCATGGCCCTGTAAATTTAAGCTCGCCCACTAACCATTCCCCTTGCGGTATTAAAATTTTTGCTGGTGAATTCGAGTGACAAAAATCAGTCCAGGCCTTATTTACTTGCTGACAAGAAAATTCATGTTTAGTTGTATCAGCTCCACGAGTATGATCATGTCAAGCATTAAATCATTGCATATATAGTGGTACATATATTTAGATGCAAGACATGTACATGACACAAAGGAGTGATGTAATGAATTAGGGTGCTTCTAGCACTAAATATAAGATGTAAGGAACTGTAGAACAATGTCTGGAAATGGTTATATTAATATGCCAAGTGATAAATACAGAAAATGAGCACTTCGAGTGGCTCTGGACTCCTACCAATACTAAGCACCAATTTTCAGAATACCTAAAACTCTCCTTGACCTCCCATAAATAATATTCCTCCTACACAATCTGATCCCCACCTTCTCTAGCATTCCTGACCGTTGCATTGTCTCTTCTGCCCTTGGGGTAACGTCAATATATTAAAGTGATGGGTTGCCTTGTTGTTGCTACAGGGTTCATTGCAAGTGAGGACAGAAAGCTGGTGGTATCCGTAGAAGCATTTGTCATGTGTTATAAAATGATTTGTACAAAAAATTTTAATAACAGTTCATAAAAATAAATTAATTTTAGCTCAGAATCATTTTTATAGAATTTTCGCTCAGTGTTCAAAAGGATCCAAAGCGCAGTAGATTGATTAGGCTTTTAAGTCTAAGCTTCTACTTAACTGGAAGGACTGAGGTGGATATGGTTAGTAGAATGTAGAGATGGTATCATTTGATAGGATATTCCAGAAGATGAAGATATTTAGGCTTGAGTACGACTTTTAAATTAATCTTTTGTCATCACTATTATTGCCCCTCCTGGAACACACGCTATACACTTCATGTGTCCAATCTTGCATGGAAAGTGAGAGCTAACGATCTCAGAGAATTTTTTGCTGCCAATTTCAAGCCAGTTTCGACCAGAGTTATCTTCAAATAAAATCCTTCAGGAAGTTCTGCTGGCTATGGATTTGTCTCATTTGCTACAAGGGAGGAAGCAGAGGCTACAATTTTCGATTTAAATGGAAAGGTAAGTTGGTTTGCTAGCTTCTTCTGGTGCATGACTTCGTTTCCTACTGTATTAACTGTTACATGGGTATATTAAAAGATCAATTGTGTGATCCTTCTCATTATTAATCAAGGGTAAGAAGAGTTCTAATTGCTATCGATCTAACCATGCAAACTAAATGCTTAAAATTTTTGTCATAAATATTTAAGCATAAGCAGTCATCTTGTGAGTTAAGCTTATATTGGACTCCTCTAATGTTAGCATCAATAATATTCATTTAGTGCTGCAGTGTGCGGATATGTATCACTTGTCATGACTTTGGCTATATATATGTTTTACTACATGCAATCTTTATAAATGGACTCACTTGTTTGATATTTAGCTAATATTATGTGAGCTTGAATGGGAAGATTGTAATATATGTTTTTACTCTTAATGCAGGAATTGTTGCCGTGTTGGCAGACCAATTACTTTGAAATTTAGTGAAAACTGAAAAGGGCATGAATGAATCTGCAAGTAAAGAATAAAAACTCTTGAGGAATAGCCTGAAGAGTCTTAGGCTCCTAGTGCAACGTTAAATTTTTGGCTTCATGACTGACCATTGATGTATAAAGAGGATATAGCGCATATTCGTGAGAGCATTATGGTTTCAACGAGTTTGCATCTACTCTAAATGGACTCTTGGTGAGTGCCCAAATTAACTGCTTCTGTATCTACTTGGTATGTCAGAAACTGCTCATGTTATGCATAACTTGTATTAATTTATTTTTTAATGTGAAGATTTGTAATACATTTTTCTGGTAGCCAGTACTTCCTGCAGAGCTTACAAGAAGGCAAGTGATCATTTAACCTTCAGATAGAAAATGATAAGCTGCAGTTTCTCATGATCTTTTAACTAGCCCATTTCAATTACAAAGAAGGCTTTGCCTTCTTTCTATTGTCTACTAGAGATGGTGGATTTTTGCAATTGCGAATTTTTTTTTTGACTTTTTCTCTTTAATGTTATTACAAAAGCAGCCGGAGTATAGAAATAATTAGGTTTCTTTTTAGTTTGATGTGCATATTTACATGGTAAAAGAGGATCCGTACGATATAGAACTTCTTAAAGGGGATTTAAATTAGAGAGTAATAAGAAATTAAGTTTATTGGATAGACTTAAATCAAAGAAGAAGTAATAAAGTTCAGGGATATCTAATTGCAAATGAGTACATGTTGAAGTCAGTGTTATTATATTTAAACTGAATATAGATTTTTCTTGAAAGCTGATCATTTTTAACACAGTTAAGTACAATTACATAAGAATCACATCCTCCAGTATGCAGGTTGTTTTTGGTTCTACATTATATTATAAATATTTGCTCTTTGCCTTTCTTTTAAGTTTTTACCATGACATCTGCCATTTTAAGTCACCAAGGATGATTTTGCTTCAAGGACCAGTACTAATTCTGTTTTGTCTGGTCAATGTACCTTCTGTTTTTTATGTTTAATTATTTCTTTTTATGTGGTGGCTTAACTACTTCTGAAATCCTTTTGTTTTTACTGTGGTTTTACATGCATGTTGCCCGACTCTTTTTTCTTGGATCTCNAGTGAGGACAGAAAGCTGGTGGTATCCGTAGAAGCATTTGTCATGTGTTATAAAATGATTTGTACAAAAAATTTTAATAACAGTTCATAAAAATAAATTAATTTTAGCTCAGAATCATTTTTATAGAATTTTCGCTCAGTGTTCAAAAGGATCCAAAGCGCAGTAGATTGATTAGGCTTTTAAGTCTAAGCTTCTACTTAACTGGAAGGACTGAGGTGGATATGGTTAGTAGAATGTAGAGATGGTATCATTTGATAGGATATTCCAGAAGATGAAGATATTTAGGCTTGAGTACGACTTTTAAATTAATCTTTTGTCATCACTATTATTGCCCCTCCTGGAACACACGCTATACACTTCATGTGTCCAATCTTGCATGGAAAGTGAGAGCTAACGATCTCAGAGAATTTTTTGCTGCCAATTTCAAGCCAGTTTCGACCAGAGTTATCTTCAAATAAAATCCTTCAGGAAGTTCTGCTGGCTATGGATTTGTCTCATTTGCTACAAGGGAGGAAGCAGAGGCTACAATTTTCGATTTAAATGGAAAGGTAAGTTGGTTTGCTAGCTTCTTCTGGTGCATGACTTCGTTTCCTACTGTATTAACTGTTACATGGGTATATTAAAAGATCAATTGTGTGATCCTTCTCATTATTAATCAAGGGTAAGAAGAGTTCTAATTGCTATCGATCTAACCATGCAAACTAAATGCTTAAAATTTTTGTCATAAATATTTAAGCATAAGCAGTCATCTTGTGAGTTAAGCTTATATTGGACTCCTCTAATGTTAGCATCAATAATATTCATTTAGTGCTGCAGTGTGCGGATATGTATCACTTGTCATGACTTTGGCTATATATATGTTTTACTACATGCAATCTTTATAAATGGACTCACTTGTTTGATATTTAGCTAATATTATGTGAGCTTGAATGGGAAGATTGTAATATATGTTTTTACTCTTAATGCAGGAATTGTTGCCGTGTTGGCAGACCAATTACTTTGAAATTTAGTGAAAACTGAAAAGGGCATGAATGAATCTGCAAGTAAAGAATAAAAACTCTTGAGGAATAGCCTGAAGAGTCTTAGGCTCCTAGTGCAACGTTAAATTTTTGGCTTCATGACTGACCATTGATGTATAAAGAGGATATAGCGCATATTCGTGAGAGCATTATGGTTTCAACGAGTTTGCATCTACTCTAAATGGACTCTTGGTGAGTGCCCAAATTAACTGCTTCTGTATCTACTTGGTATGTCAGAAACTGCTCATGTTATGCATAACTTGTATTAATTTATTTTTTAATGTGAAGATTTGTAATACATTTTTCTGGTAGCCAGTACTTCCTGCAGAGCTTACAAGAAGGCAAGTGATCATTTAACCTTCAGATAGAAAATGATAAGCTGCAGTTTCTCATGATCTTTTAACTAGCCCATTTCAATTACAAAGAAGGCTTTGCCTTCTTTCTATTGTCTACTAGAGATGGTGGATTTTTGCAATTGCGAATTTTTTTTTTGACTTTTTCTCTTTAATGTTATTACAAAAGCAGCCGGAGTATAGAAATAATTAGGTTTCTTTTTAGTTTGATGTGCATATTTACATGGTAAAAGAGGATCCGTACGATATAGAACTTCTTAAAGGGGATTTAAATTAGAGAGTAATAAGAAATTAAGTTTATTGGATAGACTTAAATCAAAGAAGAAGTAATAAAGTTCAGGGATATCTAATTGCAAATGAGTACATGTTGAAGTCAGTGTTATTATATTTAAACTGAATATAGATTTTTCTTGAAAGCTGATCATTTTTAACTCAGTTAAGTACAATTACATAAGAATCACATCCTCCAGTATGCAGGTTGTTTTTGGTTCTACATTATATTTTAAATATTTGCTCTTTGCCTTTCTTTAAAGTTTTTACCATGACATCTGCCATTTTAAGTCACCAAGGATGATTTTACTTCAAGGACCAGTAATAATTCTGTTTTGTCTGGTCAATGTACCTTCTGTTTTTTATGTTTAATTCTTTCTTTTTATGTGGTGGCTTAACTACTTCTGAAATCCTTTTGTTTTTACTGTGGTTTTACATGCATGTTGCCTGACTCTTTTTTCTTGGATCTGGTCAAGACTCGCTTTGGTTCCTTCGAATTAAAGAACCAATGGAAATTAATAATGACCATTGCT